>JAHHUM010002446.1:0-198441 GCA_036173005.1 Crenichthys baileyi
TATATATTTATAAGGGACAATAGGCTTGATAGAAACAAACTAAAGTGTCTAAAGCTACTGCAAATTGAGAATTTAAGCAAAGTAGCAGCTGTGAAATACACGCTGCCAATTTTATTTAAAATGTGTTTGTTGATGGCATGCTTCCATCTGACAGGAAATACAGAAACCACACATGTAGGTAAACATGCATTTTCACCCAAATCTACTTGTGAAAAACCTGCTTTGAATAAATGATCAGCTCAAGTCTAAATTCATGTGACCATTTCAGGAACCCCAACTTACATACCAATCTTTTATATCAAACATTTGAAATATTCGGACCAAACATGTGACTTCATGCTCTTGTGTTTTTACAGTATGATTACCACTGATTCAAGGTAAATACAACAGGGAACCCAAATCATGGTTTCTGACAAATGCAATCGAAACGTCTGTAGGATCACATATTGTTAGCCCTATAGCATAATTACCGAAGTCATACTTGACTTATGCAATTCTGCTATGAGGCTAACAATATGACAAATAAGCTATTGTGGTTAGAGCAAAAAAAGTTATTAGAAAATGTTAAAAAGAATATTCTTTAACAACAAAGCGAGCACATACTAGAGATGCTAATCGGATGATCTGAACAATTTATTTTTTAGTTTTTACCGGAATCACCCAGCTGGGACTATTTCATTTTCTGCTTGATTGTGAAGCCTGCATGACTGACAAGACAACTAAGAATAGCCCATTAAAAGAACAACCCTTTGCTTTCATAATTTATCGAAATAACTGGGCTCAAATCCTGCAAATTACACAAAACTTTAACAGCTGAGTCTTTGCACAGAAGAAGCTACTTCGATTAGCTTGGAGACGGTTGATGTTTGAGAATGAAGATTAATCCATGTGATAATCCTGTTTACAAAAGGGAGGTTTGTAAAAATGTAAACTGTTGACTTTCCAGCAAGGAGTAGTTAGTAGAGTACTGTTTATGATACAGCGTAAACTGGTGTGCTACCATCAAGCTTTGTGGTTGAATCTCCTACTGTGTATTACCCTGTTTCAACAGAATGGTAACCTGCATTTTTAATGAAAAGGAGAATTTGTAATCAGGTTTACATTGGTTAATTGTAGGTGTTGCTGGTTTTTATTCAGATCCTGTTGGCTCAGGTTCTAACACTACAAACCGAGTAAACATGTAAACCTTTAGTAAAGCTATCATCTGTATCTGGACTGCTCAGTTTCTTTCATCCAAGGAACTTACCAGCTGATTAAAGCTGTACATGAAAATGTAGCTTTAACACAAACATATCTTGTCTGACAGTAGTAAATCGCGCTAGTCTTTACAGCAACTAATTCCTGAATGTGTGGACTTCCATTACAGTAAAGATAACAGGTAAAGTTTCACCTCCTAAACTGATATTTGACAAAACCTAGCAGACCTCCTTTTTTAAAAATAAACTGAATTTTCTATCCTCAACATAATTAATTGCTAAATGCGCTGAGGTGCATTCTAGTTTAATGTAGGTAGTGCATTTCACCTCTATTATTCTTTTTTTGTCCAGGAATGCAGAAACTCCCTTTTTTCTTTTAATTATTTTAGGATACATAAAACATATTGTCACATGAGTCTTATCTTGAAAGAAAAATGCTCATCGCTTGTTTTTAAACAGAAGTCATCACTGCTTTCCTTGTTGTGAACATTTTGTTAAAGAGGGCTGAAGAAATTACAGGAGCTGGAAGAACTGCTGTCTGGCATTAACCCACCCTCTCCCCACACCACCCCAGTTAGCTCTGTAATTCAAGGGCAAATGTGGGGCATAAGAGATGTTGCTGTTGTCAGCTTTTTAACTCAAGTACTAAAGTAACTATAACATCTACAAAAACAAAACAAAACTGTAATACCATTTTTTTCAGCAGCAAGTCACTGCATACACACAAAGTAATGTCTAAATGTGATGGCACAGAGGTGAGGTACAAAAGCATTTATGCCAGCATTTAGCATTCATGCTAGCAAACAGAAGGCTTTGCAGTGGAGCACATGAATGAAGAATGAGAAGAGGAGAAAGAAAAAGAAGAAAAGAAGATGTACCTCTGTTGTTCTATTCACCATCATCTAGAAGAAAAGAAGGAAAAGGTAGGGAACGGAGGGGTAAGAAAACAGGAACAAATCAAGAAAGGAAAGGTCGCAGAGGAAGAGAGAATGGGGCGGTTAGTGCGCCACAAGTACAACAGCCACACCAACATGGTTACACCAAGCTCCCATATGGAGATAGGACAATGCAGTTGTAAATAATGAAAAGAACTAAAAGGGAATCACAGCAGCACACACAAAAGGAAGATGAGCTGAAACTCTGCCTTGTTCTGTCTGCTATACATTTCAACATCCTCTGCATAGAGAGGTTTGGTATACTTTAAACAGTGCTGATTTCTACCACTTTATCTATATATGCTTATTAAACTTTTGTTTCAATTAGAACTTCGTCAGGATGTCAATACTTGAAATACCAGTCTGCAACCTTTGCTTAATACTTGCATATTCACTAAATTGTAGTCTGCATTCATTTGAATGGGCCTCCATGTGTACATTTAATAGTGGGAAGATATGTATATGTCTTGTGTTCTACAAGTAAGATAGAAATTAAATTAAAAACACAATAAGTACAATTAAATTAAACTGGATTGTAAAAAAAAAATCACCTCATGTGTCCAACACCACCAAAGAAAAAGGTGAAAATGTGTAAGGACCATTTTAAAAACTAAGATTACAATCAAGGATTATTTTGAAGGCAGCAAACTAAAGGTGAAAGTTATCAGATAACAACAGCCAATTATCACTAACTAAGCTCAACATAATTATGAATAAAACACCTCTGAAAAATAAAAAATATATATATTTCTCCTAAATCTTGGGGATGCCACAACTCCTAATTGCAAACTTAAGGGAAAACCATAAAAAGTGTTAATGGGGATGTGGGTTCAGGTTGTAGGAAAGAGGACACTAGGAAGTATAAGTTCGGAAAATATGTCAAACCCGCTCACTGTCATGTCATTAGTTCAGGAGCTGTGTTGCTTCTGAGAGCTAAGACACTGTACCTTTGACTCTACATCTGCGTTGTGGTCAGTTTGGAGGAGGAGGGCGGCGGCCTTGGTGTCATCTTTCCGCGCAGCTATGTGCAGTGCTGGGAGTCGGACCTTCCCCTTAGTATCATTTTCCAATAAGAGGGAAACCACCTGGTCATGGCCCTGCTGCAGCGCCACCGCCAGCGGAGTAAAACCATCCTGTAAAAAAAAATTCAGTTAATCCTGTAAAAAGGCAAGAACTGCCTGTCTAATATTGTAATATATATATACATATATATATATATATATATATATATATATATTAATGTAGGTAGTGCATATCACTATATATATTAATGTATGTAGTGCCTATCCCTATATATATATATATATATAGTATATTATTATATATATATATATATATATATGTAATACACTGCTCAACAAAATAAAGGACACTCAATAACACATCCTAGATCTGAATGAATTAAATATTCTCATTGAATACTTTGTTCTTACACAGTTAGATGTTGCTGACAACAAAAAAAAAAAAAGAAAAATCATACAAAAATCATAGGAAATCAATTTAGTAACCAATGGATGCATGGTTTTGGAGTCACACCACCAAATTAAAGTAGAAAAACACACTACAGGCTGATCCAACTTGATGTAATGTCCTTAAAAACAGTCCAAATGAAGGCTCAGTATTGTGTGTGGCTCCACGTGCCTGTATGACCCTCCTGATCAAAACGCCTGGCATGCCCTCCTGATGAGACGGTGGATGGTGTCTCCTGAGGGATCTCCTCCAGACCAGGACTAATGCAATTCCGCCAACTCCTGGACAGTCCTGTGGTTCAATGTGACGTTTGGTGGATGGAGCGGACATGATGTCCCCAGTATGTGCTCAATCGGATTCAGGTCTGGGGAACGGGTGGGCCGTCCATAGCTCTTCATGTCTTCATCTTGTCGGGGGGGGAACAACTGCTGACACACTCCAGCCACATGAGTCAACATTGTCCTGCATGGAGAACACCAGAGCCACCGCACAGCATATGAGTCCTCACTAGGGGTCTGAGGATCTCAATCTCGGTCCCTATGGCAGTCAAGCTACCTCTGTCGAGCACTGGATGGCCGTGCGGCCTCCAAAGGAATGCCACCCCACACCATTACTGACCCACTGCAACCGTTCATGCGGAAGGATGTTTGCAGGCGCAGATCGCTCTCCACGGTGTTCCCAAACGCTGTCATGTCTGTCACATGTGTCTCAGTGTGAACCGTGTTTTCATCTGTGAAGAGCACATGGGGCTCCGGGCAGCCAGTGGGGAATTTACCAATCCTGGTGTTTCTCTGGCAAATGCCAAGCGTCCTGCACGGTGTTGGGCTTTTGAGCACAACCCCCTATTGTGACGGTCGGGCCCCATAACATCCTCATGAGGTAGTTTCTACCGTTTGTGCAGACACATGCAACATTTGTGACCTGCTGAGGTCATTTTGCCAGGCTCTGGCAGGCTCCTCCTGTCCTCCTGCACAAAGGTGAGGTAGCGTCCTGCTGCTGGTTGTTGCCCCCTCCTACGGCCTCCTCCACGTCTACGGTGTACTGGCCTGTCTCCCTGGTAGCGCCTCCAGGCTCCCTGGACACTACGCTGACAGACACAGCAAACCTTCTTGTCACAGCTCTCATGATGTGCCATCCTGGATGAGCTCACTACCTAGCCACTTGTGTGGGTTGTAGAGTCCGTCTCATGCTACCACGAGTGTGAAAGCACCACCAACCATTCAAAAGTTACCAAACCTCAGCCAGAAGCATAGGTAATGAGAAGTGGTCTGTAGTCCCCACCTTCAGAGCCCTCCTTTATTGATGTGTCTTGCCTATCGCCAAAGATTGTCCCCCTGTTTGTCTATTCCATTTGCACAACAGCCTGTTGAACTTGAGTGTTCAATCATGTTTGGCTTCCTAAGGTGGATGACAGTTTGATTTTCAAGAGTTTGATTTACTTATATTGTGTTGTTTAAGTGTTCCCTTTATTTTTTGGGCAGTAATATTATATAAAATATATATAATATATATATTTATATTAATATTTTTATATATTTTAAAATTATATTAATTTAATATATGTGTGTGTGTTTTGTCTAAATCACAGAATTAAAGCTCTCATTAACTAGCTAACTCTGAAACAATTCTGCGATTGCAAAGGTAGTTCTGAACTCTCTGACAACAGAAATTAAATAAAGGAAGAATTTAAATTTTTTTTGAAAGGCCACTGTGGCTTATTGCTTTTGCAAAAATGTGTTAGTAGATTTTTATCAACAACAAACCCAGATGCTTATATAAGATTAACAGGATGTCACCCTGCCATCAAATAGAAGAAATATGTCTTGCAGCGCAAAACCATCAAATGACGATTTAGCATGTTAGGCTTGTACAGTATTACAGATAAGTGCTTAAATAGTTGCTCAGCATCTCTGTAGAACAAAATCGAAAAAGGAATGCAGCTGCTTATGGACATTAAATGAGCAGCAGAGAAGAACCTACAAACACACAAACTGGAATGCAATGACACTCCTTTCTTATGTGATAAAAGCAGAACGAGCAGGGGATACAAGCAGCAACGTCTCTATGGGCCATCAGTGAAAAGGAAAGATTTATCCTCACAAGTTTCTGCCTGTGCGACACATAGAAGTGTGTTTACCCAGGGCACAGGCCATCAGGACAACACCAACTCAGCATCATTACACACCCACACATCAAAGCAGAATGTCCCCCCAGAGATCCCGCACAAAACTGAACAGAGGCGACCATCTACACAAACAAATACACGTCAGCATGCACATACACCTTCATAATCTGATCCACAGACAGCTCCAACACACACACACAGCCACACTCAAGGAAACACAAACATATTCAAATGCATAAATGTAGCCTTTTTTAAGGATTTCAAAAGCCCTGAGACACACTGCAGGAAATAGCTCCTCTTTCATCTGCCCTATTATGGATTCATGAAGCCTATGAAACACCCTAAAAATACCTTGATCGACAACAAAGGAAGTATAAACAAAACATTAAAGAGATTAAAGATTGCAGTAACACAGCAATATTTTCCTATACTGAAATGGCACCAATTAAATTTAACTATGGGATTTTTTATTACTCTAAATAAAACACTAACTCAAACAGAAATGCTTACAAATTCATATTTACAGAAAAAGTAAAAAGATAAAGGAAGTTTTCTGATTTCTCCTGCCTCATGCTCTGCTGAAATGTTTAAACTTCAATTATTAAACATACAGAGATGCCTCCAACATAGATAAGTTTGCCTACATGAATTATTCACTTTATATCCCACTGGAGGAGGCTGAAGGAGAAGGTTAGGGGAGGGAAATGGCGGGATGTGGTGGAAAACAGGCCGAGGAGAAGAAAGATACAGACAAAAAAGGGAATGATTGAGCAAATGAAGGAAGGGAAGAGGATGGAAAATATGAGGTGAGGTGTAATGAATATGTCAAGGACAAGCTCTGAAAACACAACATCAGATTTCCAAAAAAGGAACACATGCATTTTCTAAACGTTCAGATAACAGAAGGGTAGATCTTCATTATGCTGTGTTACATACATCCTTCAAAGAGATAAAGTGTTATTTAAAAGACAAAAAAATAAAATACTGACACTTTAAAAGTCTTGGAGTCTGATAGATCTCTGTTCTTCTGCAATGTATGGCCACCCAAACAACAAATTTGTATCAATCCCCCTCTTTAAATAGTTCTGAGTTTAGGCAGCATTCCCTCTATGATAGAGAAAAATGTCTAAATGCAAAAGTGACTCAAAGTTTGAAAGGAATACTGATCAATTTAAAAAAATATATTTCATCTATTGCTTGTGTGCTATTTTTGAAGAAAAAAGTAGTTCCAGCATATGGCTTGTGCCTTCTAAGAAAGGTACAGAATCCCACCTACTTTTTATGGCAGTTATTAATTTTTACCAGATTTATTTTGTGTGTGTGTGAAATTTACTGAAGTTAAGGATAAGCCTGTTAGTCTACGTTATCCTGTTTCAAAATTTAAGGTAAGGTAATATGGTAAAATTAATAATTTTTAATTTTATATCCCAGCCATTGGTTTCTGTCTTTTCACTGTTACACTAGTATGTCTTGTTTTGGTTTTAATGAGTCATTTTTAAACTAACTACGTCAAGCTTTTAACAAATTTTATATTTTAATAAAAGATTGGAATAAATGCACATAGCTAAAACTTAATGTATAGCACAACTGTAAACCCAGTAAGATACTG
The DNA here is from genome assembly GCA_036173005.1 of Crenichthys baileyi. Lineage (NCBI taxonomy): Eukaryota > Metazoa > Chordata > Actinopteri > Cyprinodontiformes > Goodeidae > Crenichthys > Crenichthys baileyi. The sequence goes on from JAHHUM010002446.1 coordinate 7,336, forward strand.
ACTGGCCAGGTAAAAGCTCATTAATCAGAGAAGCAGCCAAGATCCCCAAGGTTACTCTGGAGGAGCTGCAGTTGGCCCGACAACTATTAATCGTGAACTCTACAAATCTGGCTCTTATGAAAAAGGGTCATAAAGAAAGCAATTGTAAAAACAAAGTGTTCTACGTGTATGTGGGATTTCGGGGTTTATTTTTTTTCATAAACTTAATGTAAACGATGACAGCGTAAAATCTGTGCTGCGTATCTTTTTTTACACTTGAGGTTAGATTTAAATTATTCTTTAAGCCTGGTGATGCCCAGATAATTTATTTGTTAAAACCTTCGAATTAACAAAAGGAGCATGTTCTTTTAACCACTGCTGAGTGTAAACATATTAAATTTATTATTCTTTGGTACCTTCTAAGCTCAAAGATTAAAACATCATCAAACCGAACCTGCTTGTAAATAGCAATATCAAATTCAATCTGTTATGTTATACCAGCTTATAGGTCTTTTTTAAAAAATTTTGATTAATTTAAATGTTCAGCGCGATATCCTCTTATGGACGAGTGACGCTAATTAGCTTCATACCTGTTAAAGTCTGAACACAGACATGGTGGTGTATATATGTCACAAATGTTGGTTGATACATAATATAGCTCTCATACTAAGGAAACGATTGGAAGTGCTCTGCTACCATTTAGTGGTCGGAGTGTGAACTGTACATGGTTCATGCACACTGGGCAGACCACATTGAATTAGGCTGGAAAACTCAGTAAATTGTACGAATCTGAACTAGGTTGTGCAGTGACAAAAAATATATAGGCTTGCTAATGTATTCTAAAACTTATAATATCAGAATAGACAAAATTTTACCAAAATTCAAAATGTTTTTTACTAATTATGGTTTGAAACTTTTTAGCGACACTTAGTATCTAAGTAATGAAAGTAAGTAATATATGTATCGATAAGTAATAGTTGCCATTGCCATTATGCAACATTAAATCAAATGATTATATTAGATTATAAAAAATTGTGAATAAATAACACAGCCACAGAAGGAAGCACTGGAGGAAGGCCACTACAGCACGCCAAAGACCGGGCACCCCACCAACCCCACACCCAAACCCCGGAGATGCCCCAGCATTCCAGCCACCCACACTCCCGCACGGCACACCCGGCCGCACTAAGCAGGCCAGTCGGCCAGCCCCTCCACCAAAGCGAAGCCACATCCGAATGGACGGCGCACGCTGCCTGGCGAAGACACCCTCGCCAGAGCCCGGCGTCCCCCAACCGACGAACCGGGCACCGAAGCCAGGGACTAAGATCGAAAGAAATCCAAAAGATCATGAGAGAGCCAAAACCCTAGTCCCAGCACCAGACAACCCCCCAGACCCAAACCCTAACCCCAGCCCAGATCCCAAACAGAAGGCCCGCTCCCTCTCCCGGGCTCCAACCCCAGACGGCAAACAGTGAATGGGGGTGTGAAAAGACCCCAAGCCTACCTCCGCCTGCTCAAATGTGGTGTTGATGCATGTTGTTGTAGTGTGAATTTAAAAAGAAAAACGGCCCCCCCTCCAGAACCCTCAATGTCTACATGCAACCTAACCCTTAGAGGTGAGTGGAGGCACCAGAGTTGAGGTTAATAAAATACACTCCCTCTTGATGCCACTGAGCGCGCCCACCCCCAAGGCCCTGTGAATGTCATGAAAATGTTATAAGTCAGAGTGTCTAAGTTGTACAATAAAATTGGGGCCCAGGCTGCCATGGGACCGCAGAGAGGAAAACACTTGCGGCACTCCAATCACGCACCTGCACCCCTAGACCCTACATGAGTGGTAGTGTGATGGAGTGGGCGGAGGGAGGTGTCCGGGGATGGGGAAGGAAGGACTGGGGGGCAAAATGCTCTCCCAGGGAGCCAGCTGACCCCAATAGGTAGCCTACTTCCATTCACCGAGTTCCATCAAAGGAGGGAGGCATAGGCACATCCACTGGGCCAAGGCTAGGGACAAGCACCGGGCGCTGAGAACCGACTGAAAACCGGGTCCAACACCCCTAGCCATGCCCAGAGCAGGCCATTTGGGTGAAACCATCTTTTGTTTCTAGTAAGGAGAATATTCAGACCTACTACTAGTTGTAGGCTATCAGTTGCTAGTAAATAAACATAATCTGTGTCCCAATAGCATACAGTGTGTTTGTCATACTTAGTCATACAAAGTTGCCAGCTTTTTGTAATACTGCAGATGGCTCACTCATAGGGTTTTGTTTGATTATGTCACAGCCTCATTACATCATTGATTTGTCCCTGTGCAGGCAGCTCAAGCAAGCCAAGGTCTGATCAAACATCATCATCACACTGAACTCACTCTTTCTTCTTCTCTCCTTACTCTCCCTTCAAAACCCCCTAAATGAGTCACCAGTGAACGGCATCCATTTGCCACAAAAGAGAGACTTCTGGCCACAATGTTTAAGTCTAATTACAGGCAGGTTAAATGAGGGCTGGGACAATGTGTAGTAGTTAGATGGGTTGATGATCCATAGGTGTGCACTGAAACATGCTTATGAGTAATATGAGTGCTCTTGTATGTTCTTTTTTTTATTACCTCCGTGGCGATGCTCTGACTGGAGCCATTGTCGAGTAAGAAGTGCACAACCTCCAAGTGATTCTCCTGCGCTGCCATGTATAGTGGAGTAAAGCCATTCTGGGAACAAAAACACAAAAGAGCCCATGTTTTAAAGAGACACTGACATCAGATACAAACACAATCTTGATATAAACATGGTTGATTCACATACCCAAAATTAGCATCTGAATATTAGATATACTACTAAACACAAAACAATCCAGTGTTTTAAAATGGTGCATAGATGTATGACTAGGTCAAAAGCTTGTAATTTAGTGGACTTTGTTTTCTTCCCATCTAAAGGTACCCCTGGTTTAGCACGTCTGTGCTTTCCTGTCTCTTTTCAATTTGGAGTCACTGACAAAGTTATGCTGCCACAAATTTTTCTTTCTCCTCTCTTTATCTTTGTTCTCATGGAAAGTATCACTGGTTCAACACATTCGTGCTCTGCTGTGTCTCTTCCTCGATCGAAGCTGCTGACAGAGCAAGTGCTGCCATTCACTTTGCTTTGTTTTCTTTCCCATAAAAAGTACCCCTGGTTCACTGCTTCTCTGCTTAGATGTATATCTTTCCTGATTGAAGCCATTGACTAATGTATTTCTTGCGATTAACTCTGTGTTCTCAAAGGTTTTCTTTCTTTTAGATAGTGCCCCTAGCTCAGTGCATGTGCTTAGCTGTGTCTCTTTCTTGATTAAAGCCATTAATTGAGGTATTACTGCCATCAACTATGTGTTCTCTGTTTTTGTTTTGTTACCAAAAAGTACTTATTTACCAGTGTTTTTTTTGTCTTCCCCATCCTCTCAATCTTCAACCAGTCCCAGCAAACCGCTGCTCAAACTGAACCTGGTTCAGCAGAACCAGGCTCAGTTTCAGCTGCTAAAAGTGGGTCATTCCTCTCTACTGTCACTGCATGCAGGATGAGGAATTACTGCAAAGTCAACGACTCAATGCTTGTACACCCTTAGAACTTTTACTAAATAGCTTTCCACGATCAACTGAGTTTGGCTACCTAGTAATAAAATCAAATTGGCATGACCTGTATATGATTTGATCTGAATCTGACATTTGGATTGGATTTTCTCAGAATAAATAAGAGTTATTTGATTTGAACCTGGACCACACTGGGTCCTCTATTTGGAGTATGAACTTGATAAGTTTGTCCCTTTAGATTATATTTATAGTAATTTGGCACTAGATTAATAAACTAAGTTAAAATTTACTTACTGTATGGTCATGTCATGTTCCATTCATTAAATTATAAGGGATTTGTATATTTAAATACCTTTAACCACAAAACAGCTTTGTAAGACAGATTTTAATGCACTGAAACATAAGAGCCTCACCATGTGATAATGCAGGCTGCATGTATGCTTACATGACAGTTGTATTGTTTCATTTTTAATTCAATATACATTTTTATATACTATATAAATGTATACATATTTTATATGCATAAAGCACTATGTTTTAAAGTTGATCACCCACGTTGCACCCAAGATCAGTAAAAGCTGGATGTTTTTAAAGCAGAGTGCTGCGGTAGTTCTCTCATGATGTGCATACTGTCGCCTCCGCACATACCTCACACCTGATAGCAGAGGAGCTAAAACCTGACCTGCTGCTGAGGTTACTGTGGAGTATGTTTGTTTTGAGAGGTTGCTTCTTGACACTTTAAAAGGAGAACACATCGCCACAGCAGCGCATAGTAGCCAGTCTTTTGTTGCTACTTCAATTATTTTTGCTTTATAAAATTTACAAACATTTCAAAAGTTTAAAACCATTCTTTTATTTATATGTTGCTTACAAGCAGTCAGACTTCTCTGCAATCTTTTAAAGTGGTCTGATTAATACTACAACTCCCAGGGCCATCAATTTGATGGTTTTGAAAGGTTGACATGCCATAATTCAAATTCTTCCCAGCATCCTGAAATTTTCTAAACCTGTGTCTTGCGTATTCCTATGTCTATTTTTTAAAAATAACAAAGTAAATAAAAGATCTAAAATTATTTCTAACCCTACCTACCACAGCTGCTATTTTGACGGCCCTATTATTTACAGTGATTTTTTTTCGCCCTGGCTGAGTATACGCGCAAGCGTTGCCTAGCAACCGCCGCTCTAGCACGCTGTCTGTGAAAAACATCGCTAGCATCCTACAAATGGCTTCTAGGAGATTTTCTGCTTAAGATGCATTGGAAATGCTTCAAAATTTTGTTGTGCGTGAATCTGGGGGCAAGAGGGATTGTGACGACTGTTGGTCAGCAGTCAGTTCCAGTGACGGCGAGTCAGAGAGTGAGCCTCCCCCGGCTAAAAAAAGACAAGTCGTCCCATCAGCACGAGGTGGTGACGCATTATGTCAAGGTAGTAAACGACGAGCCTATGTAAGGATTTTTTTCATTTTAGGCTATAGTTTACACATTTGTTAACTAAAAATCTATATACTATTTATATAGCAACAGTGCCACAATCAGCACAGGTTCAGAGACAGGAAGAGGAGCCAGATGCCCAGTCCCCAGCTATAAACCCAGCAACCCAGCTCACTGGCAGGAGAGAAACTACAAATCAAGGTACTGATAAAGGACAAAGAAATAATCAATAAGTTAGGTTAAGATAGGTATAGTAGCCTAGTAACAACAATCTATTCTGCGCTTTACAGCGTCTTCATCACAAGACGAGCGCACACCTGAGAGGGAGGAGGAGATAGGAAAGGATGGCAATGTGTGGACAGTAGTAGGGGAGGCAGAAAGAAGAGGGAGGCACTAGAGCCAGAACGTGTTGACAGAGGCACAGGGACCTACTACGTACGAAAAGCGCCAGATCCAAGATGCCCAGACTGCATTCCTCTGCTTGGTTGATGCCAAAATGCCCATCCACATTCAGGGCTTCACTGTGGCTGAGGCCCGCAGAGTTTTAGGAGATGATTCCTCCTGGGACATGAGATAAAACCCTACCCATACACGTTGTGCTGGAGCACTCCTCTAAGGCCCCTCTATTTAGGCTGGCTCCACTCTACTTTGTGAGCCTTATTTTATAGGTTCTGGCTGGGCTGTGTTCCAGATAAGTATCCCAGTAGATTACTTTATACACGATTAAAACTTATACAACACATTTGTGAATATACAATTATACAAACATTATTTGTTTTGTGTTTATTTATGTTTTTATTTACTATTTATTTATTTATTCGTTGATATTTTTTTATAGTTTCAAGCAAATTACTTTAATGTGTCAATGTCACACAGTAACGTTCATAGCAGCACAGCAAATTACACTAAAGGCTAGAGCAGGGTTTCAATAGCTTCAGCTCTCAGTGAATCAATGGAAACACAACAGGTTCCACGTCAAGTAGAGCGAAACCAATAGGAGTGGAGCCATGCAGCCTGAAAAGAGCCAGTGGGAATGGGGCGTAGTAGATAGTAGGCCTACTCAGCACATTTCTGTTTTGTTGTGTTTCTCTACTACACGGAGTCACCAAGGGAGCTACTGCTGCCATTAACTCTATTCTCAGTGTTTCATTAACAATAAAAGTACATTGTTACCTTTACCACTGTGTTTTTTTCTGTGTCTGCTCTGTGTTCCCAATCCCCTGTCAGACCATCACTCATACTGAGATGGCTTATTGGATTTATTGTTTTTGCTTTATTGTGTGTTTGTGCTTGAGCTTAAGGTCACAAACTGATGGTCAGAAATTAATTTTCAGGACTTTCAGGTAGAGAGCAACCTTTATGGCTCCATCAACACTGGCATGTTGTTCAGTTTTGAAGCAGTAAAGCAGCATCATACCATCATACTACCACCACCATGTCTGACTGTGGGTATGATGTTCTTTTTCTATTTTGTGTTCATTTTATACCAGAAGTAATGGATTGGACATCTTCCATAAAGTTCCACTTTGTCAGTCTACATTTTTTTAAAGCCCTTCACGTCATCAGGTTCTTTTTGGCAGATGTGATTGGCCTTTGTATTCCTTTTGCTAAGTACTGGTTTTAGCCTTGGAACTCTCATCTGGAGTCTATTTTGCCCAGTCTTTGGACACCACAGTTCCATGTTTACTCTATTTGCGGATATCAGCTCTCACTGAAGTCTCAAAGCCTTAGAAATGGTAACCCTTTGTACATGTAAAGTAATTTGTTTTTAATCTGTTCTTGAAGTTCTTAGATTAAAGCATCATGTGCGGCTTTTAAAGGTCTGTTTGCCTACTTTATGTCCTCAGGTTCTGTTTTAGGGATTTCTTGATTCTACAGGTCAGGCAATAATGATGCCTGGTTGTGGCTAGTGAAATCAAGCTCAGCTTTCCAAAATATGTGGTTAATTAAAGCTAGATCATGATTTACCATTGGGGGGATTATTTTTTCACAAGGTGTGTTTGAATAGCCATTTACCCATAATATATTAAATCTTCATTATATTTACTCAGGTTATTTTTGTCTGATATCAAAATTTGTTTCAAAATCTGAAACATTTAGGTATTTATCTTTAAAGGATATATACTTATTCCCCTGTGAATAAAGTTTGTCACCAATAATCTCTCTTGTAAAGGAATACACAAGACAAGTAATTAGTTTTAGTCAGATTTCATTTGTACAGATATGCTTTCAGTAACCTGGAGGATTTTACTGCGGAGGAATCTCTTGGTCTGAGAGTTTACCTTTCTCGCCCGTTGGCTTGATTGCATTCATCACTCACATTGAACATCCTCCCATAGATCAACAGAATCACTTCCAACAACATTCAGTCATTGGAAAGAAATGAATAGATTTTTTTATGGGATATAGAAATGATGAATCTGTGCAAACATCCAGGTTTTTGATTTACTATGATTTACTAGGAAACAAATACTTGCTCTTTATAGCTTCTGATTCATTTCATGCCTTAAGGTTTACTAAATGTTATAATAAAGGCCCTTGTCACTGACAGATAGACTCCTGAAAAATGAAATTGTTGAAGAGCCTAACCAGAGTTTCAATGCAGCCTTAAACACTAGAGCATATCAATAACAACTTATTGTATTTTAATACCCTCAGCAGCTTCTGCCAAGGATTTGACATTGACATTATTATTGGTGCTGTGGTCACAGAGTCCACTCTGTGTGTGTGTTTGTGTAATTGTGTTGACTATTGAATATAGGCCAAGCTGCGCTGCAAACCTGCTGACACAGCGCACACGCACAGATGGATGCTCGGTGTACAACTGTTTACACACACATTTATCTGCATGCATGCACACACTCCACCATACTTTGCACTATGCATGTGTGTATGAGTGTGTGTCGTACCTGAGACTGTGCGTTAACGTTTGCACCATTTGTGACAAGCTCCTTTACCACGTCAGTCTGCCCGGCAAGGGAGGCGATGTGCAGGGCGGTGTTTCCTTTCTGTTAGGACGAACAAGCAGCAAACAAAGAAACAAAGATGACTTCAAATGTGTAAAAATATTTTTGTCATAAAGTAGGCTACATAGAACCTTTTTACTTTATGCCAATGGTTTCTGAATGTATGAGGCCAAGACCCATTCTGATGTAAAACATTTTCCAGACCTGAACACAGATCCCCGCCAACCACAACAGCGGAGTCCAGAATGTGATTAAAAACAGTGAAATCTGAATAATACAGTATTATTCTGAGATTGTTTCATAGCGGTTAAGGTGTAAAAGCTAGGGACTGGCACTCCCAACTTTGAAAATGTGCAGGTAGAGTGGATTTTGAACTAACTGTGCCAATCAGAGAAAAACAACTGAGCTTTGTTCATTATTACAGATGGCTATCTAAAGACATCCTTTACGTCAATTTCATAGCGGTTAAGCTCAGATACTGAATTAAAATCACTTTTAACTCAGCAGAAGATTTTAATAATCTACAGATCTTTAATAATTAATGTCTGTGAGATGTGTCTTGTAGGAAGAGTAATTATGCACGGCAGCACATCTTCAGCACTTCTGTTTCTGATTTAAACCTGAAATCAGTGAAGGATCAACAATTCTCCGCAGTGGTGATTGATTTGATGTGTGTCTCAGAACATAAACATGGACATTATAACTTTATGGTTAAACTCTTTGAAAAAAGGCTTTGATGAAATAATGTCTCTCTGCTTCTCTGTGGAGATGCTGAAAGATGAAGTCTGCGCTTCTTTTAATTAAATATTTCCACTAAGATTGGCAGATTTTATCCTTGTATTTGGCCCATTTGGGTTTGCAAACACAAATACAGCATTTATGGTGGAAATTAAAGTTAACAAAAAATGAGTAGCAGAGGAGGATAAACTAGGTGATGACTAAAGTGAAATGATGGGGATATTCAACCAGGAAATGTTTAGTACGCTACCACCATGAAGCTCAACCTTTAGTTCAGTTTAGATTCTTGCAAAAGTCCTTCCTCCCTACCAGGAACATTTTCAGGGTAGATTTCCACCCACTTTTGAATAATTTGTTTCCTGGTTCCTGCAGTAGAAATGTAAAGGGTAGAAAAACTACCCCAGGAAACTACCATGGTTCCTTAAAGGGGTCCTGCAGTGGAAATGCCCCAATAGTGTTAGTACAGCAACTAACAACTCTTTGCTAAAACAATAAAAAATAGCATGGTCAGATGGCCTTTAGTACTAAAAGTTAACTTTAAAAAAACAAGTAAAACATAATGTTGTATCCTTTGAGAACTTTAAATTTATTTGTGCCAAGAAACCCAACAAAGTAGTAAAAACATATTTCAAAGTTATACTGACTACATTGAAACTAATTTCAATGTATTTAAAATGAACTATACACTGCTAGGGAACAGGATTGAGTGCAGTTCTTTGCCAGAAAAATATTGCTTGGTGCTACGACCCTACGAAGTTTAAGTGGCTATGCCACTTGGGGAGGTCTGGATAGTGCATTTTTATCCAACTTAGTATAAGGTTTTTCGTCTTAAATGCAAAATGTATATATTTTTTTTTACATTTTTGGCCTAATTACTGCCCTGAATGGGTAGTTCTTTGAGCAAATGGCATGTTTTAGAGTCTGTATACTCCAGTTAACGATTATTTGATTACTAAATTAGAGTATTGATATTTAGAGTTTTCTCAGCAAAATAAACACTAAAAAAGGAAAATCTCAGCGAATTACAAAATATATTAAAAAATCACAAACAGTGTTGAGAAACAAAAACCAGCAACAATCAGATGTAAACACTGAAATGTGTGTTGAAATGGTGTCTCACACACACACTAACTGTTTAAATGGATGCACCTGTTTCATGTCTGATAGCAATAGAAAGCAGCAGCTGTTGCAATCCTGTCATTCCTGCTGCTACTGGTGCTCAGAAAAAAACTCCCTCTTACTTACTGCAGCTAGGGACAACAGCACAGACACAGGCCTGAATTTGATGTTGATATTGTGTATCATCAAAAATAATGTGTATGAGACATTGTAGTAATAATGCAGTGTTCTCAATCCTGGTCATCAGAGCTGCATTACCCCCTCAACATTAAATCAAGTGCTGCAGAAGCTTGTTAATCACTGATACACAAGTCAGACGTGGCAGGAGGGAAACACATAAAACATGCAGGACAGTGGGCCTGGGGACAAGGATTGGGGACCTCTGCTATAATATACATTAGCTAAGATATTGCTGGATGATAAAGGAAAAACGGGACAACATCAGACTGATAGATCAATAACAAGATTTAGGCCACGTAGCCCTGTTGGGCTTATATAACACCCTATATAAATATGTTACTTCTCTTCCAACCTACAGTTGACTTGTACAAAAACAAACTTACATAATGTATTATGTGAACAACCCCTTGAACACCCATAAGCTACAATGCATTTTATTGGTGTTTTGTATGATAGAAAAAACAAAGTTGTAAAAAATTGAACGGATATGTGAAGTGAATTGTGCATTTGTTCTGATATTCCGAAATAAAATTTTGTGCACCCATTTGTCTTCCTGTAATTGTAAAAAAACTTAAAACCAGGTCTCATTTTCTTTCAACTTCACAATCGAGTGCTGATTGTGAAAAAAAGCAGAAGTCATTGCATCATGTCCTAAATGAGTTGAAAACTATGATAGCGTTTACACTGTTGGGCTAAACAGCCTTTCAACAAATTCAGCAAATTCAGCAGACTGTGGGTGTGGATTCACGCACATATGGAGTGCCTGTGTGAGTTATTGTCTGTCTGAGTTTATGTTACCGCTGGGTGCTACACACCTTTGTGGCTGCATCCACATTGGCGCCCTGCTTGATGAGCTCAGCCACCACTTCCACGTGACCTTCCTTCGAGGCCAGATGGAGAGCGTTCAGACCATTCTGTACAAAAAAAGGACAAGATAGGAGTAAGGAAGAGTAGAATCAAAACCAAAAAAGGGCTTGATAGAGCTGACACACAGTTTACACGTCCATGTTTAACTGCAACGCTTCTATGATGAAAAAAGAGCACAATAAATCACTTAAGAATCTTTTCTATACTTAATGTGACCAATAACATCTACAACTCAATTGAAAAACAAGCAGAAATCTTTTAAGGGAAAAATAAAAATCAGAATCTACAAAAATGATGGCATAACTATGAAAACCCTTAAGCTAACACTTTGTGAACCACCTAAAGTTTTCGACATGCTTTTGTGAGACTTCAAACAAGTTTTCACGAAAGTTAGCCAGAGATGTTTTTTATATGTAAGAAAAGAGCTTCTGTCTGGCCTCCCTACTCCACTGACCAGGCATACAGTCATCTGCAAAAGTTAGAATACCCTATGACAGCCTATATGTTTTTCACATATATTTTGACATATGGATATTTAATATTAATTAAATCAAGTAATACAACCAAAGATATACAACTGAAGAAAAAAAACGTTTTGTAAAATGTAATAAAAAAAAAAAAGCATTTTATGGTGAGCGCTTAATTAGGACACCTCCACATTTATTTTCACCTAAAACGGATGAAATCACATACAGACATATCAAACCAGGTTTATATGATGAAAACTTCATCTCATGGTCAGATTAAAAGAGCTGTCTGGGGCCTTCAGAAACAAAATTGTAGCAGATTATTAGTCTGGGATTTAAATAGTTCTTAATTTTATTTTTTTTTTAATTGGCTACTCCGTGGAAAACAGACAACAAGTGGAGGACAATCGAAACAACTGCCTACATGGCATAATATTAACACAGAATTCTAGGAAAAAGAAAAAAAAAACTCATACCAACTAGGAAGCATGAAAATAAAAGTATCATGGTTCAGGGATACTTTACTGGATCCACTGACCACCTCAAAAAATTTAAGCTGAAGCAGAACTGGGCCCTGCAACTTGACAATGACCTAAAACATAACCAGTAAAATCCACAAAAGGTCTGTCTAATAAATAAGAATTGGAACGTCCTGGACTGAGTCAGAGCCCAGATCGTCATCGCAGTAAGAAACTATACGGTGACTTAGGCTGAAGATGCAAGAACGTCATCAAACATTTTACAGCTGAGAGTGTGTAGTGGGCCAAACCTTACTCTGACTAATGTCAGAGAGTGGTAGATGGCTACAAGAAGCATTTTACTGTTATTTCAGCCAAAGGGGGTAAGACTAGCCATAAGGAGGATAGGGTGTCCTGGTTATTCCTTTAGCTAAAAAAGAAAACAATATTTTGTTGTTTGAGCACAATTAAGTCACATTCTTTACCAGAGATAAATTAAATTCGATTTCAAAATGATAAATGAACCTTTAAGAGAGAACAAAATATTAATAGGAGTTCCCGGTATTTTATTAAATGTCTGTCTGAAAAATTCTGGGGATTGTTGTCACATCTACAACACAGCCAGTACTTGCCAGTCATACCTGCAGGTCCATTAAGGATGCTGTCTTGAAAGCCTTCATGACCAGTTTTCTTCTTGTCTCTTGAGGGGTTCTTTGAAATGTAACTATGGTGCCATATTATCTGCCAATGATAATGGCTGTCTTCACTGTGTTGCCTGGTATATCATTTTTTTTCAGCTTTTCGTAAAGTTGTAACAGAATTTTCTTTCAGACTGTTTTCTTAAAAACCTTTGTGGGCAGTTCTGGTCTTCAAGGGTGTCTTGAAAAGTTTAAATTTTTTTTTATTTTTGCAGTTATCAGTGCGACATGCTTACCTGATTGCAAATATTGATGTCGACTCCATTTTTTAGGTAATCCAATGCTTTCTCAAGATTTCCGGCCCGAGCTGCACGCAGATAACAAGCGTTCACATCTGTCTGCAGGAGAAAAAAAAACAAAAAGAGGAGGGTTCATTATCTTAGCTATAAGCTTAAAATAGACGCATGGAAAAGAACCACTACACATTGTTAAGACATGATAAACACCAAAGCATTCTGGACAATTTCGGGAGCAGTTATTATTCTGCAAATATCACCCCACTGATGCATGTCTCATAACATTTGCATCAGCCCTGCATTAATAGATGCCTTCAGTAAATCCCTAAAGGCTTGTATGTTGAAAATCAAATAAAAAGGAGGTTAACGTCAAGGTGGTGAACTCAGAGAGGCTGCATAGGCGCCAGCACAGGATCAATGGTTTATGTAGGAGATTTTTTTGGTTAGAAGAATAAATTAATTTAAGAAGACATGGTTTTTAACAGCTCTGCTGGGTTAAGCAGTACTACAAAAAGCCAAGAATAACCAGCCAACATGCAAGCAAACAGCTGAGAAATTTACTACATCTTGGATGAAGGTTTTGTTCAAACCAACACATTTCTTCAAATGATAGAGATATGATATTTATTGCCTTCAGATCAAATCCTCCCCACATGTTCAGGTTAATGCTGATGCATTAATCATGGTTACTACCATTAAAAAACTACAACAATCTTTTGAAAATGTTGAAGAACAATTAACATTGTAGTGCTTTTATTACCATCATTTTTTTGTTTTTTCTGTCAGGCCTCTATTAGATGCACTTTCTATACCTGAAAGTCAACATCGGGTGAGCAGCAGAGGAAATTTAATTATTCTGTCACAGCTTCCAGCTCACACAAACAGGGAAATAAATAAACTTTGCCTACATATTTGTGACGCCATTTGCGATTATTTCATGGTTGGCAAAAGTAGGAGGATAGCATTATGTATAGAATTGGAAGCAGAAACGAAAACAGAAACTAAGGACTAGGTTGAAAAATATGAGGCAATTGATATCAACAGCCAGGGTGTGTGTCTCTGATTTCATGACTGCAATGCTGAGCTTCAGTCAGCCACACCCATGGAGTCAGATGTGCACATTTTCTACATACCTCTTATCCAGCTCTTGTTTGAGACTGATATTTTTAGACAAGGTGACAATTGATAATGCTACAACATTTGTAGCATTGCTTCTGTCTGGTGACTGGCCTGCCAAAAGCTAAAAATCCTATCTTTTTAGATCAGTGAGTGCACCCATATCTAAGTGCTACCATCTCACACCAACTAGAAGAGGTGTGACAGTTGTTACTCTGGTGAGAAGTATAAAAGTTCTTTTTTTTCAGTCAGTGAAGTTTATAAAAATGAATTCAGACAAAGCTGGGATGTAAAAAGATATTTAAAATGAAGCAGCATTTTTACAGCTATTTGAGACACTTCTGAGATCCAGTCAACTAATAAACAGAAAGACAGAGCAGAGTATAAAGAAGCTTCGTTTTTTTTATTTTGAACTTTTATCCTCTTTCTGTCCTGGTAATCCAATTTTACATCACCCCTGCTACTGATATAAATAACTAATGGCTGCACATGACACAATAAAAGGAGATTGGAAACAGCTACAAAATTCAGATCAGTATATCTTTAATATGTGCTAGTGTGAACCCAGCCAAAATCCAGATTGTAAAATCTATGTTCCCCACAAAGTGTCAACACAAAGCACTCAGGATTGGTGGCAGAGTGATTGCGATGTTAAGGTAGGGATCCTATTGCTCATAGTTTTGCCTCAATGCTTGTTTGTAAACCTACATTAAAAAAAGAAAACATTTTGATGCCAGATATCTATCGAATGGCCAAAAGCTCCAGAATCCACAAAAACCATAAACCATTTAAAGAATTATTTAATTTAATAATTATTAATTAGACTAAACACAGACCAGTATACCCACAGCATGAATCTTTATCATGTTTATACAAAATCTCAAAATCAGCCGCGGAAAGCCTAATTGGTGCATCTTAAGTGAAATCGACAAAAGCACCACTATACAGTGCAAAAGTAAATTTTTTTACCTTAAAAAAGGAAAGTCAGTCAGTCAGTCCAACAGTCTATGGGTGGGACGCAGGATACACCCTGGACACATCACCAATCCATCGCAGGGCAACACAGACACACACAACCATGCACACACTCAGCCACACCTAAGGGCAATGTAGAGAGACCAATTAACCTAACAGTCATGTTTTTGGAGGAAGCCAGAGTACCCAGAGAGAGTCGAAGCCAAGACCTTCTTGTTGCAAGGGAACAGTGCTACCAACTGCGCCACCGTGCAGCCTAAAATGGAAAGTGTTGTCTGGAAAAAGTTCAAATGATCCTATAAAAGAAGGCTGACAGCCAATCAGAAGTATGTGCTGTTGAATACCCACATTTAGAGATAATCTGCTTTCACAGGGTAAGACGACTGAACTCATTCTCACTCTCGAAATCATCTGTTTAGGCTTGATAAACTTCTCCTATTTTAAAATTTACATTAAGATAATGAATCAGATTGTCTTTTACTTTAAATTATCAAAAATAAAATAATTTCCTGCCACATCTGAAAATAAATATAACTAAAATAAGTAAGATAAAATGAGTTAAGCATTTGTACTCAAAGTCATTTTGACAGTTTTAAAGATATACAAACAAGGGAAACAAACCAAGAACTGAAATGATATTAGCTTTCACATGATTTATTGAACTGTCTTGTATAACACACAGCACATCTCATCTGCACTGTAATCTTTGTTAATGCAGGCAGATTTTTGGCTAAAGCTGGTTGCTGAGCTCATTTCCCACTCGCTGAATGGTTCTTATCTCAGTTCATCGCTGAACATTCACAAAGTGTGCGAGCAGAAAGGAAAGGGCTCCCCAGACAGAGACTGAGACCATGACAACGGACTCATTAACACAACTGCATTATTACAGATCCCAAGTTAAGGAATTCCTCCCTTTAGAAAAAAAACATTGTTCTGTGTGATTCACATGCAGAAACAAAATACCTCTTTCTGCAATGATAAACTACAAATATGAATATCCAGAACCTATTTAAGGAATACCGCAGTTGTTTTACTTATTGTGAGCATTGTAGAAAATCCAAAACAAAACAAGAAATCACCACTGCAGCACCTCCATGTCAGGTAGGAAACGTTATCATCTAAAAGTGCAGAAAAATGTACACCTTGTCAATATAGAAGAAAATAATCTTCTCCAGTGCCCCTGTGGGTAAAAATAGGCTCATTCTGTGTAGAAAATTTTGAATAAGTACACACATAAGCAGTTTCATAAAGATGATAATCTGTCACAACTCCCCTGAATCCTGACCTTTGCTGTTTATTTGTTGGCATTCAGTGATTTCGGGATACAAACTGTTCATTTTTGTCAAACAATCAAAGTATATCATGAAGTATATTTGACATTATATACTATACAATACCCTACATTCAGTTAAAACAATCAGCTGTAATAAGAGGACTCAAACACAGACTTTAAATACAAACACTATTTTTAATGTGTACCATTTGTCCAGGCAACATGTGAGCAACACCCAAGCATGTTTATGCTGTAATAGGTTCACAAAGTTTACAGATACTTCTTTCCGCCACTGTTATATGAAAGCAGAATCTCTTGGGATGGTGATATAGTGGAATTCCTGAAACCCTTAGAGGTTACGTGGCAGACTGCCAAACCTTTTCAAATGAGATGTGACTTGGCAGTGAATAATTTAGAGCATTATCAGAAATTCAACTCACACATTCGCCTTCAAAACAAAAACTCCTCCTTGCATTGAAAAAGCCATAGATATTTCCTTGTTGTGTAAACTGGACTGACACACATTTCACCTTTGGTGTAAGAGTAAAAATCATGCTTTGCAGGCTGAAGATTTTAACTGAAAAGTAGATTCTACAAGTTTGCGTCAGAATGTTAGAGAAGGTTTACATCACTGGCATGAATACCAAAATAATACTGGGCTTTTAATGATAAATTGAAATAGAGATTGATTGCAAAACACACATTTTCAATGATTTTTATAAACAACAATTGGCAACACACAGGGTTAAAATTATACGTGCAAGCGCAAATATATACATACACTCCCATTAAAATTTGGCTAAATGTCTCTTCATGCTTCGTAGAGAAACCACAAAGTTTTTGTACCCATTCACAAGCTTCTGGCTTAACTTTGGCTGCATGTTTGACCACTCTTCTTGACACAATTCCCTTTCATCTTATGGAGACAGTTTGGTTCAAATGGTTGAAACTTGGTCACAGTCTGGATTGGCTCTGAAGTCAACCCTACTTTAAATTTATAGCCTATACTTAACAGTCAGGTCTGTGCCAGGAAACAATTCAGTTGATTCGAACTCTGCCAATTCTGCAAAGAAAAGTAGTCAAATATTCAGCTAGAAATATACCAGAAGCTTGTTGGGGGGTGACAAAAAGTTGCTGAAGGACATCTAACTAAATATTAGTGGGGGATAACTATACAGTAATTCAATTCAATTCAATTCAGTTTATTTATATAGCGCCAATTCACAACACATGTCGTCTCAAGGCACTTCACAAAAGTCAGGTACATACATTACAATTAATCCAAATCATTGAACAGTGCAGTCAGATTCTGTTATTTATTCAAATTGGATAAAAAGTTTTTCTATCTAAGGAAACCCAGCAGATTGCATCCAGTCAGTGGCTTGCAGCATTCACTCCTCCTGGATGAGCATGTAGAGACAGCGGACAGTCACTGGCGTTGACTTTGCAGCAATCCCTCATACTGAGCATGCATGTAGCGACAGTGGAGAGGAAAAACTCCCTTTTAACAGGAAGAAACCTCTAGCAGAACCAGGCTCAGTGTGAGCGGCCATCTGCCACGACCGACTGGGGGTTAGAGAGAACAGAGCAGAGACACAAAGAGAACAAAGAAGCACTGATCCAGGAGTCCTTTCTATGGGAAGGAAATGTTAAATGTACAGTACTCTGTAAACATTTTAGGCAGGTGTGAAAAATGCTGTAAACAAAGAATGCACACAGAGCCCTGATCTCAACATCATCAAGTGTGTCTGGGATTACATGAAGAGACAGAAGGATTTGAGAAAGCCTACACCCACAGAAGATCTGTGGTTAGTTCTCCAAGATGTTTGTTACAACCTATCAGCCGAGTTCCTTAAAAAACTGTATGCAAGTGTACCTAGAAGAATTGATGCTGTTTTGAAGGCAAAGGATTGTCACCCCAAATATTGATTTGATTTTAGATTTCTCTTTTGTTCATTCACTGCATTTTGTTGATTGATGAAATAAATTATTAACACTTCCCTTTCTGAAAGCATTCTTTGTTTACAGCATTTTTGGGGGAAACTGCCAGGCAAGAGGCCTTGAGGAAGACCAAACAGGACATTTATGGATGGAGTGAAAGAGGACATGAAGGTACACTACCGGTCAAAAGTTTTCGAACGCCTTTCCTATTTATTGGTTGTCTTTATGTTTATGACTATTTACATTGTACGTAGATTCTCAATGAAGGCATCAAAATGGTGAAAGAACACATATGCGATTATGTAGCAAACCAAAAATAAAAATACTCATGATATGAGTAAAGCAGTAATTGTTTAGATGACAGTTTATATGACAGCATTTATGTACATTTTCACATATTAATCTCAGTCCTCAAGTCAACAATGGAATTAGCCCAAAAGTGCCTTTGTATTTAAATTAACCTCCATATTTGTAATTCCTGCCATGAAACTGACTGATTTGTGTCAAACAATTGCAAATGTCGTTCATCACACTACGGTACTGTCCATAATGTGGTAGCTATCAGATGCAGAAGTAGAAAGAATATGCCAATAAAAGAGATAGGGTTAATCACAAACCTGGTCGAGATAGAGGAGACAAAATGTGAAAATGTAGAGAAGGAGACAAGATCTGCAACATAAATCACAAAACATTGACAGACGTGACCATCTTCTGCTGCCGTTATTGAATAATGTACAAACAGGAGGCATGATTTACATCACGTTATATAACATGAGGTTACATAAAAAAACACATGTAGGAGAAGAAATTGCTTTTAATCATAGTAGGTGATAGGAAATATAGCCGTGCAGTCAGTATCTTAAAAACAAAACCTGAGGTTCTTAAGAATGCCTTGCAAAGATAATAATATCTTTCGAAGTTTTTAAAATTTGGTTGTGGTACAACAACAAACTTCAACAGAAATTAATGGGATTATATGTGCTAGACCACACCAAAGTATTGCATAACTGTTTAGTGGAAGTAAAAATTAAACAAGGTTTTCAATTCATAACCCTAAATAAAATTCAGTGCAAACAATTGATTTCAAAAGAGACCTAATTAGTAAATCTGTATAAGAAGTGTCAATATGCCCAGTAAAAATGCTGCAAAACTTTGTAAATGGGATTTTCTGTTTTAGTAATTTGTTAAAATTTATGTGATATTATATAAAAGATAGACGACACAAATTGTAAGTTGAGGGAAAAAGATACATGGTTTTCAAACTTTTTCAAAAATAAAAATTTGAAAGGTGTTGTGAGCATATGAACTCAACAACCTTTAATCTGATAATCTGTGTAATTTAATATCAATATATTTTGAATGCAGCTGTTCTGTTAAGGCCTCAGAGGTTTGTTAGAAAACATTAATGAACAAGCTCAGCACGAAGACCAAGGAACACAGCAGACCAGTCAGGTAGAAAGATGTGGAGAGGTTAAAAGCAGGGTTAGAAAATAAAACATTTTGAACATTTAACAGAGCACCGTTCAATGAATTTTCTGTATATAGATAAAGTGCAGCAAAACAGCAAAGCTGACAAAAACTGGCTGCCAACCTATAAAGTAAAAGACGGGAGAAGAAAAACATTAATCATAAAAGCAGTCAAAAGGCCCATGGTAACTCTGGATAAGCAGCAGAGATTCTGTGGGGGGATTCTGTCAACAGGGCAACTATTAGCAATGTACTCAACAAATCTGGGGAGGTGAAAAGAAGAAGAACCTCGCTGGAATAAACTGCTTGCAGTTTTACAGAAACCATGTAGGGGAAACAGCAAACTTGGTACTTTTATCAGATTAGACCAAAACAGAACCTTTGGTTCCACATGCAAACACTATATATGACAGAAAACAAGACTCAAGTCCAATATCTAGGCAGCATCCATCAACCAGAGTGTCCATATTAAATCATGATCTCCAGCCTGAGTCAGCATGGTGTCCTTTAATTTTCCTTTTGAACAAGCTCTGTTATAGCTCTGAACACGACTCCTCCATGAGAATTCCTCTGGGTTAGATAGGATACAGACTGTTTATAGCTAATTCACATAACCTCAGATCAGAAAAACTGAACTATCTCTTTAAGAAGGCTTATACTGCATAGTGCATATCGCATATCACTGTGACTGCTTCATACTGTAATGGCTGGCTTTTGTCCTTTTAGTTAATGCGGCAATTATCAATCAAACATCAACATTCACCTTGTCTTCTAATTTATTTTCACTTCTCCTATTTGAGCTTTTTCTCCTTCATTCCCACAGACACAATAGTTTCTTACACTATCCAAGGTCAGATGGCTCCATCTATATCAGCATGCAACATGAAACAGCATCTGCAGAACTCTGAATGTACCGATGATGCTGTCGCAAGTAAGCAGCAACCATTTATAAATGTATAATCACAGTAAGGGGTTACACTGAGACACTCACATGCTCACATGTCCACATGCACGCAGCCACACACTTCAGCAGAGTGGTGCAGTAAAGTTATGATTGCGACCTGTCCCATCAACTCAGCCTATAACATCAACCAGTAATGTCCCATCTCTAAACGAATAATCTTCACAACATCACTGAATCCAACCCCTATATATTCTTCACTCATGTTAACACTGCAGCAAAGCAGCAGGAGAGAAAGCATGATTACAGTCAATGACTTTACAGTAAAGTACAGTACAGTGAGGACTTACTTCTGCCAAGTATTCTGCTGCTTCCTCCACTGCCATGTTTGTCAGCCTGCAGATCAAACTGTGAAACCTGAGCACTCAATGACTATGGCAGCTAGCCCTGGCCCTGGGAGCCCAGGGAGAGAGGGATGGGGGCAAGAAAAGAGAGGGAGAGAGGGGAGGTCCTGAATGACAGAGACAGGAAGAGTAGGGGTATTTTGTCACAGCTAAAAATACCTGGCTATGACTGAGAGAGTCCAGAACAAGGAAGAAAAGCACCGACATCAATCTGAAACCACCTCTCACTGGAGCAACAAGAGCTCTGAGGGCAATATGATGTTCTGTGTATGAGAGTGCAGACACCACCAGCAACTAAATGTTGAAACAAACAATTTCTTGTTGATTTTACGCAATTCTGAACCTTTACTGTATCACAAATGATACACTGCATTTGTAGAAATATTCTTAGCCATTGAACCTTTTAATATCTTTTAAAACAAACTTTAATCTACTTTAGTGGGATTTCATGGGTTCACAAAAAACCATGAAATCCCACTAATGGGGCATCCCCATTAAACCGACCAATAGCATCCCTATGCACTACATGAAAGCTCCTGTTGGACATCAGTAACACCAGAGGAGCCAAGCACCAGCTACTGGTTTAGAAAGCAATCACTCAAACCTTCGCACCTTCTGCAATGAATACAAAAAAGCCTATTACTCAGTGAAGCACACATGGATCCTGTGCTCAAAGTCATACATCAACAGGAGATTTGGAGTGTTCATAGCAAGCTCAATTGGACTAACAGAGGACAACTAAAGAAGGAGCTAAGCTGTATGGCTAAAATGATCGGGATATCGCCCCCCCCCCCCCCCCCCCCCCCCCCCCCCCCCCCCACCGACATCATCAGAGGCTAAGAGAGACTTACAAAGCCCAGCAGGCCTGAACCTTATCAGTTCGAGATGCTGGCCCAAGGCGCTGACGCAATGCCTGAAGCCGGCGCTGCTGAGTTAGTTAGGAAAATGTACAATCAAAGAAGAACAAGCGGCGGAACAATTCCAACTCCTGACTCGCTACGGGGGCATGTGTCTGAGAGAGATGGTTTTATACCCGAACGAGGGGGCTGAGACATAAGCATTTACCAAGCTGTAACGTTTGAACCAATAGGAAAATTCAACTGCAGTAACCACAATTCAACCCAAAGAGGGGAGTACTAAGACGGTTTAGGACAAATATTGCAGAATCAAACAAGTTTACAAGAAATAAAAAAAATAGCGCAGTAACATAAAGATGGCACCCTTAATCCCTAGTCTATGCAATTTATTTGCAAAAAACGTTGATTTGGGGTTTAGTTCCTCTTTAAGTTTAAAGTAATCTATTAATTTTACCAACATGTTTCTTCTTACTACAAGTAATATCAGCACTTTGGAGTGACTCCAGCCAGCGTTCTGACTTGAATCTGTATAAAGGGGTAAACATTAGGGTGATGGCAAGGAGGCCCTCCAATCACAAAAACTGGAAGTGAATTAGTCAACACAGTTATAGCTACTTTACATGTGACATACTAATATTTGAGAAAATAAACACTGCAAGTCAAGGGGAAAACCAGGGGAAAAAACAGAATGTTGCAAGAGGCATAGTTCCAGTCATATAAAGGAATTTGTTCATGCTATAAACAGCTCTCTTTAACAGGGTAAGATTATGGATGATCATTTTAAATGGAGTTTACATTTAAATTCAGAAATCAGAAATAAAAAGTGTCTTTGCTCTACTTTCAGTCAAACTTGTTTGCAAATAAAAGGAGCTGATAACAGAATGAAGCTATGAGTTGTTACTGACAGAACATCAGACTTTCTGTGCCACTAAAACCACCGATTTTTATGTTATTTTAGCCCCAATTGTAAACGTGATATTTATTCCCCATGTACATTTAAAATTAGGCAGTTATTAAATGCTGTAATGTGGAAAAAGCTTTTTACAACTGTTTTGTATCATTGATGAAGCTAATTTATTGATACTCTCAAGTTTTAATTTGTGTTATGTTTGTCTTACAGCAACATTTTTCAATGATCTTGTTATTTATTTATTGTATGTTATTGTTGGAGATATTCTTCAGCCTTGCTTGCTCAGCTTATTTCTGAACTTTAGGATAAGATAAGACAGACTTTATTGATCTCACAATGGAGAAATTAACGTGTTACAGCAGCTCTTAGTAACACACAAGTACGGTGCAGATAGTTAGGAAAATGTGCAAAAACAAGTAGTAATAATAAAATAAAATAAAATAAAATAACGTATGTACAATAAGTGGTGGAAGTGTTTGTGCTAAAGTGACAATGATTGTAGGTATTGACAAATACAGAGGTTCTTACACGAGTTATCATAGAACTGAACTTTAATTCAACATATATAATAATATAAAAGTTAACTCTGCTTTTGTTTAGCATTGGTTTTCTTATTTAAAAAAAATTTCAGAATACAAACAAAAATCTGCATGGCGATGATACCCTTTCCTATTTATTTTATTAAAAAAGAATAGACAAAGGCTTGTTCTGTTTTTCTATTTTTTGAATTTTCTTTGTGTTTTAGGTTTTTGCTTCATTTAAAAAAAATCCTGTTGTGTTTATGTTATTATTGTTCTGTTTTGCTCCTCAGAGTAAAAGCAGAAACGTTAACGGAAAACCTTTATTTCCATGCTGAAGCTCAGAGTTGTGTTGGCGTTTCTGTTACCGGCGGCAGCATATCAGTCGCCTCGGCCTGGAGACTGCAGCGACATCTATAGATCTGGCTCTGGTGTGGATGGCGTTTACACCATCTATCCGGCAGGCCCACTTCTCCTGTGCAGGTTTACTGTGACATGGGCAAAGATGATATTGACAGCTCTGCAGAAAAATGGACGGTGAGGATGAACGAACAAAGTTCACTTCAAAAACAAACAAGTGACTGAGTTTTTACCCCGTGTTTGTTTCATGAGGCCTGTCACCTATCTGTTTAGCTCTGGGCTTTTATCCACCAGCTAAGTTCTAACCTTGTCCGAACTTTAAAGTTGTTGTGTTTATTTTTATTTTGATGGGATTAATAAAACCAAGCAAAACAATAAAATGTTAAACCCTACAATAATGCAAAATTGCTTTATATTAAATGTTTCATGCATGACACATTTAATTAACTGTTAGTATATCAAAATCGATTATTATAATTTATTTCCTTTATAATATTGTATAAAGGTTATGTGGTTACATAGTCAAATAAATAAAATTAGGCTACACTATTAAATATTCAGTTGTCTTATATTTCCTGTAGCAGTAAAACATTCACAAACCCTGCAACCTCCAGCTTCCTGCCTCATTGCTGGTATGAGGTCATTTTGCTGGAATGCAGTATTGGGTTAATACCAAACATGTCCTCAGCTCTGGTCTCCAAATAATTCAGTGTTGGACTCATCTGTCCAAAGACGATAATTCCAGAACTCCTTGTCTGTATCAAACTTTAGTCTGGCCTCAGAGAGCAAATATTTGACTTGTTTAATCTCATTCTGATTGTACTGGAATGCACTTTCAAATCAACATTAAGAAAGCCTGCTGGAGGTCCAGTGAGGATATTTTAGAGTTTTTGAAGACTCCTTTTAGCATCTTGCAGTCTGCTCTCAGGATGAAATTGTTTGGACAGCCAGACTTGCCCTCCACTGCAGATTGTTTTACATACAGCTGAATAGCTGGTTTAAGATTCATTTGAGACCACTTTTGATCCATTAATAGAATCATAAAATGCTACAATCTGATTTCTGAAGGCCTCAGGCAATTCAGAAGGTGTTTGCTCATTATGCTGCCTTTTCTGTTGGCCCAGAGTCTGAGGGATACAAGCTGAACCTGGGGAGTTTCACAAAGGGGGCAGCAGGTCAGACATCTAATTCTCAATTAAACTTTTGTAGAAGAGCAGCAAATTATTTTATTGATAATTATCCATTTCTTCCAATAGGAGACTCTCTAAGCTATCACAATGGAAACAAATTCACCACCACTGACAAAGATCAAGACATGCATGACTCAAACTGTGCCAGGCTCGCCTACGGTGCATTCTGGTATAGGGATTGCTTCAACTCCAACCCAAATGGTATCTACACCTGGGGTCCCTCACCCCGTGCATCTGGTGTGCACTGGAGCACTTTTAAAGGGCTTCAATTCTCTCTAAAAACCATGATAATGAAGATCCGACCA
The DNA here is from genome assembly GCA_036173005.1 of Crenichthys baileyi. Taxonomy (NCBI): domain Eukaryota; kingdom Metazoa; phylum Chordata; class Actinopteri; order Cyprinodontiformes; family Goodeidae; genus Crenichthys; species Crenichthys baileyi. The sequence goes on from JAHHUM010002446.1 coordinate 32,244, forward strand.
GTGGCAGTATAAAAACAGGATAGAGTCACAACAGTAATGCTACAGACCTTTTAGAGCTTTTGTAGAAAAACAGAGGCACATCACAAATTTGGTTTAACATCTCCTTACTGCAGAAAACACACAACTCCAGTTTTCTTCGAGGTTCAAAGCAAGGATGGAGAAGTTTGGAATTTAATTATTTTCAATTCAACTCAGGTCAATTCAAAATACCCAATTAATCCTACAGAAGATTTGTGGCTTACCTTTCTTGTGGATACTGTCAATGAAAACTTTCAAATCAGCAATCTTCCCCTGTTATTTTGTAGATTCGTGTATAAAAATCATGCTATACTGATTTTTGGGTTTTTATTAGCTTAGTCAATCATCATACAGACAAAAATACTTCAAGCAAAAGCCTATCAATTAATCTATATAATATATGAGTTTCACTTTCTGAATTAAATAACTAAAATATACTTTTTCATGATAATCAGAAAGAGATGCACCTGTAAATAAAATAAAACTAATAATAAGACTTGAACACAGACTCGCAAAGGTCTGCTCATAAAAATTCAAGTCCTCTGCCAGTCCCTGGTGGACAGTCAGTAGTACTGCATGGACTGAATCAGGAGACAGGAGCTTGTGTTTAGGCAGTGATAAGGTCATCTTTTTACATATAAACAGTAACCAAAGGTTCAGTTTCAGTTCACAGTAAAGAAATATAATTAGCAAAGCACAAACTGTATTTCTAATTTCTTTATTTTGTTTGTAAGTGATATTAGACAGTGCAGCTGATTAGAACAGTTCTTCATAAAAAGATCAGTAATGCATCTGTACATTCTGACATCCAAACAAAAGGTGCTGATAAAAACAATGTGTGTTCGTCTTTGTCTATCTACATGTGTGTATGTTATGCTGCATCGGATTTGCTGTTGAGAGCTGCATTCTGATTGGCTGCTGAGCCACTGCAGTCCCCATGTTCTCATAACACTTGAGTTACAGATAGAGGCGGATCAAAACAGCAGGCACAAAAGCCTCATCGCCCCTGCTTTCTCTCAATCCTTTCACATTTCCTTTAATGAGCAAGATCTGTGATCTGTTGAGCTTATTGGCAGTGCTGAGTCATACATCACTCAGAATATTTTTAAATACTTTTTAAATCCAGATGTAAGACGCATGCACTGAACATCAGGAAGCTGTGCATCATCAGGTCTCATTATTATTGGCTGGCTGATGTCCACTGCTCTTTTCTCACAGGGTAACAGCAGATGACGTTGCTCTGCTGCTACTGCTTCTCCTAGCCTTCAGGCACAGAGCCGATGTGAGGCTGAGGGTACATGTCTGTATGAGTGCATAAACAGACAGTAAATCAGGCAGGAGTACATAAAAACAGAGCTCAGTCTTGCATGAGTTCAGATCTGTGTGTCTGAACTTTACGTCTGCAAGCACAGCAAGGTGTGGAATAAAGGAGAGCGTCAGCTTCAGTGGGGCTGCTCCCCTGTATGACATTTCTGACAGAGACAAAGAAATGCTCATGAAAAAATTAACACTACCCTTCCACCAAAGCCATACACGGCAAGCCGGACACCAACAGGAATTAGCAGCGATTGTGTGGCGCAGTTATACAAACACAATGCTCATGCATGCAAACAAGAAGTCCTGCTGCCAGAGGATCTGCATCCTCTACTTCCCCTCATTATCCAAAGAGTATGAATGCTATTAAATTTTTAACATGATATTGATCTGAGTTCAGTAGGACTAGGAGACAACAGGCATGTAAGGCTGTGTTGGAAAGCAGCAGTAGCTCATGTTCACCATCATATGTCAGTCGGGATCAATGAACTGCTCTTACTGGTTACCATGATAAAATGTCCACACTATCAAAAACTGTAAAGTGTATTGATAATAAAACATGGATATTTCAACCACCAACAAGCATCCTGTCTTTATGTCAGAAAAAACCCCAGAATAAACAGCACACATATGATTCCTTGTTTCTCTTCCACCGCCATCTCCAGATATGTACTGACATCATTTTAAATAAAAGCTGTTACTACTAACTACTACTAACAAGGTAGTACTGCATGAGCAGTGGCCCTTATAGCTCACAGAGTCTAAGGCTAATTAAGGAGATGCCCTGAAGATCAATAGTGCAGTTTAGCCAATTGTACAACATCAGCATCATTGCTTCCACTCTCTGCTGACTATTTGGCTTGGTTAATATGCAGACCTGCACATTGATTGGTGGATCTCATTTTAAAAACCTTCACTGGGACATATCACACCATTTATATATATGGATTATTAGATAAATGAAGCTACCATAAAACACTTAAAAATGAAAGACTGGGACATAAAACAGCAATTTTCTTTTGTAAATGTATAAGTTAAAACAAATTCCTTGACTGACTCCAGTGTTCCCAGTGAGCTTGCGTGTAACTGTAATTCCAGCTGACCAGTAAAAGTTGGATGGATGGATGTTAGACAGCAGAGATAGCTCGAGCAGCAGTGTTATTGAGGCAACTGCAGGTGTTGTTTGTGAGCATAAAGTTTATTAGGTAGTAAAATGCTTTGTTTTACTGCCTCTTTTACTTTTATGTTTCCTCCGTCAGTACAAAACATTTGCTGACATCTGAGGATCACTTTAATCAATAAATCAATAATCATGTACATCTTCACTTTATGAAATCAATTTGACCTGAAAACCTTGCTATAACTAGTTTTCACTTTGGTGGCCATTATGTTGTGTATTGAAATACAAGTACGGCATTTCAAATGCAGGTTTCACCTCCAGTCCAAGCTATCTTGAGCAAGCGTTTTTCACTTTTTCTTTTACATATTTCTTGATTTCAGACATTAAAATAAATATAACTGCTGTCAGCTATAGGAAAAAAATAATAACTCCACAATAGATGGATGTAGGTGGCAACCTACAGCTGCAGCACAAGAAGCAAAACAACCATAAAATGTTTGTTAAAATAGGAAGAGGTGTTGCCTACTGTGTCACCAAACTGTTACTGACAAGATGCTTGTTTTTTATGAATATACATATGCTTCATAATTTATGTCAGCAAGGAGGATTTAGCATATCCTAGGGCTTTCATACGCCCTCAGATTTTGATCCAAGACAAAATTGGAAGATGCTGCTGCAGTTGTTTTCTGCTGATCACAGGAGGAAGTCTTTTCCTACAGCAGTATTGCAGGCTGCAATTTGACTCAAACTCCTTGTACCTTGTTACTGAGTTTATGTTATTGTACCACAGAACTGTGTTAAGGCTTTAAATATGGAAGCCAGAAAAACTATGTGATGGATGGATGGATGGATGGATGGATGGATGGATGGACGGACGGATGGATGGACGGATCCCTGATCCGGAAGCCTGATCCCCTCCAAAAACAAGATTCTAATTCAATAAGTGACTGAGAAGAAAACAAACCGCTTTTCTTATCTATCACACAAAAATCTGATGCATTTCAGACAGACAGAGGTGTGTGATTGCACACACTTCTGTCTGTCTCACGTCACTAACACCTCACTTTTGAAACGTCCACGTCACAAAGAAATCAGTGAGCGTAAAACCTAAAAGTTTTAGGTTCATAAAGGTTTTCTCTCACACACACAGCAAGATTGTCTGTTCCTGTCTGTGTCGTGACTCTCTGTCATCACAGAGCAACACCCCACCCACAGAGAACACGCACAGCCCCAAAACATCAGATAAACCATGTATTGATCCTACATTATAAAACTGTTTAAACCACAAAATATGTTTTAACTCTGACAAAATCACAGCAAATGTTTTCAGATTAATCAACTCTGTTCCAAAGGCTTTTCAAATTTTCACAAAACACTAAAAACATTTGGTGCATTGTAACTTCCTCATCTTCCTCTTATCAAAAATTAGGTCACAAAGGTAACTGGTCCAGGAAGCCAAACCAGACAGGCCTCTCCCCAGCAACACTATCCATATAACTGTGAGCCATCCAAAGGTGTTCCCAAACTGGAGGGGAAATGTAGTACCTCTAGCATGATATGTGTCTGTTTTTGATACAGAAGAGCAGCGGGTCTGAACTACTGGATCTCTTTCATTTGATCATTATCCATATCAGCTGCACTTCTGCCGCTGAAAAACATCTCGCTGGGCTGATTAAAGACGTGGAGAAAAAATACACGGACTCTTTCATCATAATACTGGGAGATTTTAACAGTGCAAACCTCTCCAATGAACTCCCCAAATACAGACAGCTTATTAAGTGTCCCACCAGGGACAAAAACACACTGGACCATTGTTACACAACTTTAAAGGACTCATATCATGGTGTTACCAGGGCTGCTCTGGGATTTTTGGATCATTCTCTTATCCACCTCATCCCAACCTACAGGCAGAAATTAAGAGCTTCCAAACCTGCGGTTCACACTGTTAAGCAGTGGACTGAGGAATCTAAGCAGATGCTACAGGCCTGCTTTGAATGCACAGACTGTACTGTTTTTGAAATTTCAGCCACTGACATCAGTTTCTGAGAGGACATGTGTGTGCAGACCAAGACATTCTGCACCTTTGGGAATAACAAGCCATGGTTTACTCCACATCTCAGGAACCTGCGCAGGGATAAGGAAGAAACTCACAGCAGTGGAGATAGTGCGCGGTACAGGCAGGCCAGGAACAAACTAACAAAGGAGATCAAAGCAGCCAAGAGAAGCTACAGTGAGAAGCTAAAGAACAGCCTTTCTACTTGTGATGCTTCGGCTGTATGGACCGGTCTGAGAAACCTGACTGCCTATAGGAGCCCCCCCACCCATCCTGAACAGAATCCTCGCCTGGCTAACCGTCTGAATGGCTTCTACTGCAGACATGACAGGAAGCCGTTCACACCTCAAACCATCTCCTCCACATCCCATTCAGGAACAAATTCTTCCCATAAAGCAACCAACCCCCTACCTTCAGATCCTCTGCCTGCACTAAAGATCTCTGAGGAAGACGTAAATAGGCTCTTTCAGTGCATGAAAACAAAGAAAGCTGGAGGACCTGATAACGTCTCCCAATCATGCCTGAAAGCCTGTGCAAATCAGCTCGACCTGATCTTCACCCGGATCTTCAACAAGTCACTGGAGATGTGTGAGGTTCCCTCCTGCTTCAAACAATCCACCATCATCCCAGTGCCCAAGAAACCCACCATCCTAAGATTAAATGACTACAGGCCTGTAGCCCTGACGTCTGTGGTCATGAAATCCTTTGAGCGGCTGGTGTTGAAGCACCTGAAAGACATCACAGGCCCCCTGCTGGACCCCTTGCAGTTTGCAAACAGGTCCGCAGATGATGCTGTCAACTTAGGTCTACACTTCATCCTGCAACACCTCGACCGTCCAGGGATATACGCCGGGATCCTGTTTGTAGACTTCAGCTCGGCCCTTAACACCATCATACCAGACATCCCCCACCAGAAGCTCACCCAGCTCAATGTCCCAGCCTCCACTTGTCAGTGGATCAACAGCTTCCTGATGGACCGACAGCAGCAGGTGAGACTGGGGAGCATCTTCTCCCGCACCAGATCAATAAGTACTGGTGCCCCCCAGGGGTGTGTTCTATCCCCACTCCTCTTCTCGCTGTACACAAATGACTGCACCTTGGAGGACTCGTCCGTGAAACTCCTTAAGTTTGCAGATGACACCACTGTCATTGGTCTGATCCAGGACGGTGACGAGTCTGCATACAGACAGGAGGCGGATCGGCTGGTACACTGGTGTTGTCAGAACTACCTCGAACTCAACCCGCTCAAGACTGTGGAAATGGTGGTGGACTTTCGGAGAACATCACCCCCATACACCCCCTTCACCATCCTCAACAACACCGTGTCAGCTGTGGACCACTTCAGGTTCCTAGGAACCACCATCTCTGAGGACCTGAGATGGTCCTCACACATCGACACTGTTCAGAAGAAGGCCCAGCAGAGACTGAGCTTCCTGAGGCAACTCAAGAAGTACAACCTTCCACAGGAGCTGCTGGTCATCTTCTACACTGCCATCATTCAGTCTGTCCTGTCTTCATCCATCTCAGTGGTGTTTGGTTCATCCACAAAACAGGACAGGTCCAGACTGCAACGAATAATCAGGACTGCAGAGAGAATCATCAGGGCTGATCTTCCCTCCATCCAGGACTTATACAGGGTCTAGGGTCAGGAAAAGAGCTGTTAAAATCTCTGCAGACCCCACACACCCTGCACATAAACTGTTTAGAGTTCTGCCTTCAGGCCGACGCTACAGAGCGCTGTTAACTAAAACCAGCCGCCACAGAGACAGTTTCTTCCCCCAGGCTGTTTCTCTGATGAACATTTAATAATATACCAAACAACTGCACACTGAAGTTGCAAATGCACCTTTGTATATGTGTATTTTTGTATATATGTATTTGTCCTGTATGTAAGGACATAAAGATATATCTTATAACACATTAAAAAAAAAGAAAACCCAGAGAGCAAAGTGTATGGGAGTCAAATTCCTAGTTTGTATGTACGAACTTGGCAATAAAGCTGATTCTGATCTTTTGACCATGTGAGGGCTGAGATGCAGATTGACCAATAAATAGAGAGCTTTACTTTTTGGTTTAGCTGTTTCACTACGGCAGACCCAAGCAGTACCCACATAACTGCAGTTAAGGCCCCAATCCATCTCCCGTTTCATCCTACCATCACCGATGAACAAGACTTCATGATACTTTAACTCTGCAAAAGGCAGAGACTGATCATTTATCGGGAGGGAGCAGTCCAGCTTTCTCAGGATTAAAATCATGGCCTCAGACTTCAAGGAGCTCATCCTAGCCACTAGGCTGTGAACACTTCCAGTAAATGCTGAAAGTTGAGGCTTCAAGTTGCCTACAGAACCACATCTTTAGTACAAACCAAATATGTAACCTTGAGGCTGAAATAAGACACTATCCTCTACATGACTGAACCTTAGGATCTTGTCCATGAACAACACAAACAGGATTGGCACAAAGCGCAGCCGTGAAAGAGTCCAACCTGCACTGGCCTGACATCAGTTCATCAAAGAAGGATTTTGCAAAAATAATGCAGGATATTTGGTGTCCTCAGTCTGTCACCTTTAGCTGTGGTCATTCATCAATGTGGAGAAAAACAGATCGACTCACCTGTCCAGTTCTTCTGACTTCCTTCTTCCCCTGACTGGAGAAATCACAAAATAAACTTTCGCTATATGACCTCAAAATCACTTTGCAGACTTTGCTATCAATACTTTTGTTCAGGGTGGGCATCATGCTATACACTGAGTATGGGGTGCTGAATGTAAAATTGTCTACCTTTTACAATTTTCAGCTGTGTTCTCAGCTGCTGTGTGTTGTCATTATTGCTTTTATGCTTTTTTCACATTTTTCTCAGTTTTGGACATGCATATATGTCTTGCGAGCAATGACCCTGAAAACAACTGAAAAGGTAAAGCACTTGAACTCAGTGCCACCTCCTCCACAGCCTCTGGGGGAAGCCCCAGGTGTTCCCAGGCCAGCCGAGAGACTTAGTCTTTCCAGCGTGTCCTAGGCTGTCCCTTGGGCCTCCTCCTGTTGGGAGGTGCCTCGAACACTTCCCGAGGGAAGAATCCAGGGGACATCTGAAACAGATGCCCAAGCAACCTAAGCCAACTCCTCTCAATGTAGAGGAGCAGCGACTCTACTCCGTGGTCGTTCTGGTTGGCCGAGCTCCTCATCCTATCTCTAATGCCCCTTTTCGATTAGTACCTACTCAACACGGTTTGTCTCAGGTCAGTTTTACTTTACACAGTTTGGATCGTTTTCCCTTACAATTGAGGACCATCTCAATGTGGGCAGGATCGTCAATGGCAAGGCGGCCCAACAGTCCGAAAATGTAACATGATGTGATTTGTATGACACAAACACAACAACGGAGGACCTGCTGCTTGGTCTATGGATGTTTTCCTTGAAAAACAAAAGTCCAGCACTGCAGCACTCCATCGCTCCAGCCTCCCCGCTCTCCAACGCAACTACAGACTCTTAACTCAGACTCCCCAGGACAACTCACTCTGGCCAGCTCACCACCAGAATCGTTGTAAAAAACACAGTTGTAGAAAATACAGTTGCTTATTTTAGAAAACTGATCAGTTTTCCTGATTTCATTTGCAGGACAACAATTGGGGAGACTTAAGGTGAAGCATATTTTCTCAATCACACCAGCAAGAGCCTGCAAGAGATGCAGAATTTCAGCGCTCATAGCACTCACAGACTGGGGCAATCAGCGTAGTTTTTTACAAACTGTTGGAACAGTCTCTGACACTTTTACTTTATGCATAAACACTCAAAAACAGTAGCAGATGTAGAAGAACACAGCAGTGTCACACCAAAGGCAGTGGAGCAGTTGTCATAACAGGAGTGCAATTCACAGCAGCAGCAAGCTGAACAGAGGATCCTTGAAAACAAAGAACCAGGCTATTGATGAGATCCATGCCAAGCAGGGCAGTTGCAGTTTAAGATTCCAGGGGTCAGACCTTCGATCACCGCTCGATCCTCATTGAACCGGTCCCTCATGGTTCCCCTGCACATGGTGGCCCCACTGAGGGATGTCCTCGCGTCTTTCGTTTGGGCTTGACCTGACCAGGTTCTGAGAGGAGTAACCAGGCCACCGGGGACTCGGCGGCATGCCTGGCTCCAGGGTGGAGCCCTGCCTCGTTGTAATGGTCTTGATGAAGGCTTCTGAACCATTAACTATTAAAAATTGTTCTAAATACATTTAATCACAGTAGTTCTGATTCTTCTGATGAACTAAGGAGATCCTTAATTACAAAAATTTCCAAATCTCCCAGATAATTTAACTTATTTATTATTATAGATTTATTATTATAGATTTATTATTATACCCATTTCCTTTGATTCTGATCTATGTTTGGTCCACTGAATCTATATACATATGAAATATTAGGGCCTCTGTTCAAACCAATATAAATGAACAACCTCTGGTAGACACAGCAGGTATAAATTATTCACTAGAGTCAGACAACAAAATCTCCTATGAGAAGATAACTGAAGGTGCTTTAACTCATTGGATATCAACGTGGATATGAAATGATCCCAGTATAAATTGATGCATGGTCGATATGGAAAATCCCCCCAAAAGATTTGAATAAACCAACTAAAACATGAAAAAGTACAAAATGGCAAATAGGTGAAAAGACGAGCCCCTTATATTAATCGGTGCATGCAAAAACAAAAATAGCAATATGATGAGTGTAATGAAACGGTTAAATCTGTTGAGATGCCAGTGCATGTGTGCAGCATAAATGAATGAGGTGTCCCAGTTCTAAGTGTCGATCTTCTACTGCAGAGGAGAAAATAGGAGAACAAGGCTGCAGGGAGGTGGAGGAAGGGAGGATAAAAGGCCTTACTAACATCTTCCACCACTCATTCTATCCATCTTTTTGCCTTCTCTCTTAATTTTTTCTGCCACTACTCAGCACTCCTTCCTCCCTGATTTCTTTTTCCCAGCAGCATGCCTTTGCTTTCCTTTAATATGATTTCATTCTTCATCTCATTTTTAGTGTGTTGAGGATGTGTTACTGCTCCCCCGCATCACAGTTAACCCCTCCTCAGCTTCCCTGTCCACCAATCACAGCATTTGGCAGGCTCTGCACCAGTTCTCCAGCCTAACAGCCCCCCTCCATCTGTAACCACGTTACAATAAGCATTGTCCCGTCATGAAAACCTTTCCTCAGACGACATCAATATAACTATCAATAAGGTCCAATCCTGCCCTCTTATATGACCCTGCCTTATACCCTGATATCTACATATCCATTCAAGCTGTTGTTATGCTCTGCCCTGTGAGTCTTTCTATTATTCATAATGCTCTTTGCTTAGTTAGGTTTGCTTGCTTTGCTGCAATAAAAAAGCAAAGGTGCACCATGCATTTTGTGCAATTTGTTTCAATAAAACTAAAAAAACAACAACTGACTAAATACATTTCTTAGAAGTTGGTAAAACAAAAAAAAACGATACATTTTGGTGCAAAATTGTCTGTGAAGATGTTTATCTTATCTGAAGCTCAAGCTAGTGCTGCCTCACAATTTTTACCGATAGTTTTTGTCTTAGTGTCTTTGTACAAATGACTTGACATCACAAAATATAAAGCTGAGGCTGAAATAATTACAATATCATCATCAAAATGATACTTATTCCAGTGTTAGGAATCCAGCCATGGCTTACAACATTAAAGGCCAGTAAGAACTTTTCTGAAACTTTAAAAAATGAATCACATTAACCTACTTCCAGCACAGCCAGGAACAGGAACAAGAGACTTTAGCTCGGCCTTCAACACCACCATACCAGACATCCTCCAAACAGAAGCTCACCCAGCTCAACGTCCCAGCCTCCACCTGTCATTGGATCAACAGCTTCCTGACGGACCGACAGCAGCAGGTGAGACTGGGGAGCATCTTCTCCCGAACCAGATCAATAAGTACTGGTGCCCTCCAGAGGTGTGTTCTATCCCCACTCCTCTTCTCCCTGTACACAAATGACTGCACCTCAGCAGACTCGTCCGTGAAACTCCTGAAGTTTGCAGATGACACCACTGTCACTGGACTAATCCAGGACGGTGATGAGTCTGCATACAGACAGGAGGTGGATCGCGTGATACATTGGTGTAGTCAGAACTGCCTGGAACTAAACCCACTCAAGACTGTGGAGATGGTGGTGGACTTTCGGAAAACATCACCCCCATACACCCCCTCACCATCCTCAACAACACTGTATCGGCTGTGGACCACTTCAGGTTCCTTGGAACCAACATCTCTGAGGACCTGAGATGGTCTTCACACATCAACACTGTTCGAAAGAAGGCCCAGCAGAGACTGTATTTCCTGAGGCAACTCAAGAAGTACAACCTTCCACAGGAGCTGCTGGTCATCTTCTACACTGCCATCATACAGTCTGTCCTGTCTTCATCCATCTCAGTGGTGTTTGGTTCATCCACAAAACAGGACAGGTCCAGACTGCAACGAATAATCAGGACTGCAGAGAGAATAATCAGGGCTGACCTTCCCTCCATCCAGGACTTATACAGGTCTAGGGTCAGGAAAAGAGCTGTTAAAATCTCTGCAGACCCCACACACCCTGCACATAAACTGTTTAAAGTTCTGCCTTCAGGCCGACGCTACAGAGCGCTGTTAACTAAAACCAGCCGCCACAGAGACAGTTTCTTCCCCCAGGCTGTTTCTCTGTTGAACATTCAATAGAGTACAAAACAACAGCATACAGATGTTGCAAATGCACCTTTTTATTTATTTATATATGTGTATATTTGTATATTGTATATATGTATATTCTGTAATGCAAAAACAAAAACCAAAGAGCAAAGTGTACCGGAGTCAAATTCCTTGTTTGTATGTACAAACTTGGCAATAAAGCTGATTCTGATTCTGATTCTGATTCTGAAGAGGGGTAACAGCGGACTTCCCGTGACATCACTGTTTAAATAGAAACCCCGCTTTCCAACAGGTGGACCTCTTTTACTCTGGTCCCCAGCAGAGCTGGAAGGAGAGGCACACAGCGCGCTAATGCCTAAAAAATAAACAGACATAACTCCTCAAACCGGATCCAAGAGCGTCATACAATCACGCGATCAAATGCTCTTAATCATATGCAAGTTAAGTAGGAATGAATTGCTGTTTGTGTATACGGTATTCATTCATGAACAGGAGTAATTAACACAGAGTGGAGCAGTTTTCCCAGTCTGAAGGAAGGACAAAGGTGCCACAAGACTGCACGCCGTTCTGCGTGCAGTTCAGCCCACAGCCACGGGTGTTAGCTGCAAGTTAACCCTTTGTTCACTGTGGATGCTTTCCTCAACTTCGTCGCCCCGGACAACTTCTCCTCAGCACGGTTCACATAATAGGTGTTTGGGCAGAGAAGATTAGTTTAGAGGTAAATAATCAAAATAATGTTCATTTAATGACGTTTGTTTTTGTTTGTGTTGAGAAACTCAGCTACAGTAAGTGCTAGCAGACTAGCTCTCAGTTAATGATATTTTCTGAGTTGTTTTTAAAGTTAAGACAAACTTTATTTACAGGGTGGTTCTTAAACACAGATTGGCCATAAAGCACTGTCCACGCTTATGCATTTCAACCCTTTTATTAGTGGTATTTTAAAAGTATGTGTTTGTGGAAACCAGCTATAAGTTTGTTTGTTAGCCCCAACCGCTAACAGCTAAGAACATGTGCTTGCCTACTTTGAGTCAGCTGAAGATCATTTACCCAGAAAGGTTTTTGGTTTCGAATCTAGGAAATTATATTTCCCTAAATATTATTTTACTAAACTTGATGACTAATTAAACACCATTAAGACCCATTTGTCCTTTGTTCTTATTCAAAATAATATTTGCTTAAATATTATTTTAATATTTCTTTAACATATTTCTATAAATATTATTTTAATAAATAAAGGCAGCTAATTAAACACCATTAAGACCCGTTTATCCAGAAAGGTTTAGTTCTTATTCAAAATAATATTTCCTTAAATATTTCTTTAAATATTATTTTAATAATTAAAGGAGGCTAATTAAACACCGTTGAGAATTAGTCATCCAGAAGGTTGGTTTTATTCAGCAAATTATTCTTTAAAATGTTATTTTATTAAAATAATGTTTTATCTGATCTTGCATTGTGAATGGTTGTTTGAAGGTATACCAATTATTGCCTAAGTTAGTTCCAAGACTAACTTAACTTTATTTCCAGATAATCCTTTGTTCTCAAACATAAATAACAATACATGGTAATGTTGCGTCACTCTTTTGGTCATAATTCTTAACCATCTTTGATTAACATGTTTATATTGTACATAGCCCATTAGTCTTCCTCATTGTGCTTAGTAGTTGGGTTGTTTTAGCAAAGTAAAGCATTTGTTGATTGAAATATGTTTGACTTTGAGTTGACTCATTTTTGTTAATAAATTCTTGTATTTTAAGAAATTGTGTGAATTCATTCCATATGTTTGCAGAGTTTTGCTGTTCAATAATGCCAGAGCTTGGCTCATCCCTTTCAATTGTGTCCTAATACCACCGTCTTATTGGGCTGGTATTCACAGGACAACCCTTAACAGACTGAAATATTACTTAATAAAATATTAAAGCATTAATATTAAATATTAAGTAATATATTCATATTCATAATCACAACACCAGTATATAAGTTCTATAAATGCAACAAATTACAGAGTGAGTGATATGTGATGATTATGGCTTACAGCTATTGAACACACTATTTTAACTTTCTCAGAATATTAGAGCATTACATAAAAACTAATTAAAAAAACAGAGACAACTGGGGCTGTGGTCCCCCCCACCCCACCCCCTGTTTGTGTGCAGCGTTTTCAACCAAACCTTTTCCTTCCACTTAACTTTTCACAAATGCGCTTAGATGTAACACTATGATCAGCCATCTTCCTTGAGTTTTTACCCCTCTTCAGAAATACTTGAAATATGTCCCTCCATACGCAATGAATCTATTTAATATATGACTTTCAATATCTGAATGCATTATTAAAATATATTCACTTTTCAACAATAATTTACTAGGATTAAAGTTTAGTGCTGACACATATTGTATTTTTCCAAGTAAGCGTTTATCCTGTCAAACAGAAATAAGTTAGTGAAAAGCCAGAAAGATGCATTTTTTTAACAGTAACATCTGCATGAGCTGCACCAGCTTCAAATTAATAGCTTCTTAGAGCACAGACAGTAGTGGTGTAGTTTCTCTCTGTTCTATAGAAAAAATGGCCGGTTGTTGTATTTGAGCTACTTGAAAAACTTTTCATATTTATTCATATTACAACTAGCTCTGTGACTTCTTTACTCGGTTACAGCATCCATACTCAAGAGTTTCTGTCCACCTGGATGAGGTTAGGCGTGGTGCATTCACTGCATAAAAAGAAAGGTTTTTGACTAGCCATTCAAGGCCAATCAAGCTAAGAAAGCATCTGATTTTTAGTTTGATTGCTGTATTACGGTGACAGAAATTACACAAAAACAACATATTTAAGGACTAAACAGTACAACACAAAAAGGTAGGAGGAAGGGCAAGCTGGTTGTAAAGCAGGAGGAATGAAGAGGCTTTCAATACAAAGCTTGGCTTAAATAAGTATCAAGGGATTAATATACAATGTCTTGTCACTAGGGACCTCTTTAAATACGTGTGCCATGCTCCAGCCCCCAAATCCCAGGAACACTGTGGCAGAACAATACAGTCTTCTGCCAGCTGACAGCCATGGTTGCAGGGAAGGAGGAAATGATAGACACCCATGAAGAGGAGAGGAGACTAAAAGATAAAGAGTTATGGGTGGGTGGTTCGGGAGGAACGGACTTGAAGAGCTTGAATTGAGTCTATCCCAAAAATAGCCCTCAGTAGAAGCAGCACTTCCATTTTCACCTTCTCATTTAAAAACAAACGACACCTTGGACATACCTTGGTTTGTGGCAATGTACTGCTTACATGACAGCAGATAGACATAATTTCACCATGAAATTTTTTTTATTTAGCTACATTTCTACTGCTTCAGAAACGTGTTTTGTTCTGTTTTAAACATTGTATTATTTAGTAACTAGAGTTTCAGCACGTCTCCCTACACTCCCTACAAGCTGCCTTGGCATCTCTAAGGACTCCACAAAGCAGATTACATGACTAAGCAAAACAGAGAGTTGCAGCTGCCAATAAAATCTCTCGTTTGCTGTGAATTATTAGGTAAAAAACTCTTACAGTTAGAACACTTTAAAGAAGTGTTTCCTCTGATTACCAGCCCCATTTTAGATATGATTAATCTATCCTTAGTAAATTGATATGTACCACAAGCTTTTAAGGTAGCTGTAATTAAACCTTTGCTTAAGAAACCTTCACTTGATCGAGATGACTTAATAAATTACAGACCTATATCCATCTTCCATTCTTATCTAAAATTCTTGAGAAAATAGTTGCTAATCAAGTGTGTGAGCATTTACACAGCAATTACCTGTTTGAAGAGTTTCAGTCAGGCTTCCGAGCTCATCATAGCACTGAAACAGCTCTGCTGAAAGTCACTAATGATATTCTTCTACCCTCAGATAATGGGCTTGTGTCTGTACTTGTCCTGTTAGATCTCAGTGCTGCATTTGATACAGTCGATCACAATATTCTCTTAGAAAGGCTGGAATATGCTGAAGGGATCAGGGGAACAGCGCTAGGCTGGTTTAAATCTTATTTGTCTGACAGATTCCAGTTTGTTCATGTAAATGATAAATCATCTTTAAACTCCAGGGTTAATTGTGGAGTACCACGTGGTTCAGTACTTGGGCCAATTCTCTTTACTATATACATACTTCCAATAGGTAAAATTATCAGGCAGCATCGAATATATTTTCACTGTTAAGCAGATGATACTCAGCTTTACGCATCCATGAATCCTGATGAGACCAACCAGTTAGACAGACTACAAGCATGTCTTGAAGACATAAAAACTTGGATGACTTTAAATTTTCTGCTTCTAAATTCAGACAAGACAGAAGTTGTCGTCTTTGGACTGGAGTCTTTAAAAAAGAAACTGCTTAGTCAATCACTTAACCTGGATGGCATTAAATTGACCTCCGATAATAAAGTAAAAAACCTTGGTGTTATTTTTGACCAGGACATATCATTTAAATCACATATTAAACAGGTTTCTAGGATTTCCTTCTTTCATCTACGGAACATTGCCAAAATTAGAAATATCCTGTCCAGGAGTGACGCTGAAAAACTAGTCCATGCATTTGTTACTTCAAGGCTGGACTATTGTAATTCGTTACTATCAGGATGTACACAAAATGCAGTTAAAAGCCTTCATCTGATTCAAAATGCTGCAGCAAGAGTTCTGATGAAAATTAAAAAGAGAGATCATATTTCCCCTACATTAGCTTCCCTTCGTTGGCTCCCTGTTAAATCCAGAATAGAATTTAAAATTCTCCTCCTCACATATAAAGCCCTTAATGATTTAGCTCCATCATACATCAGAGATCTGATTTTCCATATGTTCCTAACAGAGCACTTCATTCTCAGACTGCAGGTTTACTGGTGGTTCCTAGTCTCTAGAAGTAGAATGGGAGGCAGATCATTTAGTTATCAGGCTCCTCTCCTGTGGAACCAGCTCCCAGTTTTAGTCCGTGAGGCAGACACCCTGTCTACTTTTAAGGCTAGGCTTAAAACTTTCCTTTTTGATAAAGCTTATAGTTAGAGTGGCTTAGGTTATCCTGAGCTATCTCTGTAGTTATCCTGCTATAGGCTTAGGCTGCTGGACGACATAATGACCACTTTCACCCTCTTTGCTACATTCTCACACTACTCTACAACTTTGCGTTATTTGCTGTTATTTTAGTTTTTAACTTTGTTCTCTCTCTTTTCTCTTCCTAGAAGCTACACCTGGCCTGACTCTGTGTCTACCTGTGACACCTTTCTGGAGAGGGGCATCGTCCAAGCTTCTGCTGGCAACAACTTAATGCTCACCCTCTACCGATGATCCACATGGCCCTGTCTTTCAGTGTTTAACCATTTCTCTCTCCTAGACATGGCAATTGACTGAGTTTTTACTGTGACTAACTCTATGTGCTCTCTTTCAGACTCTAACCTTGAAAACTGGCTCAGAGTTTATCTGTTCTTTCTTTCTACGTAAAACGACTAAAGGAGCTACATCCATTAACATTTACTTTTCCTTCCCATAGAAAGTACCTCTGGATCAGTGCTTCTTTGTTCTCTTTGTGTCTCTGCTCTGTTCTCTCAAACCCCCAGTCGGTCGTGGCAGATGGCTGCTCACACTGAGCCTGGTTCTGCTGGAGGTTTCTTCCTGTTAAAAGGGAGTTTTTCCTCTCCACTGTCGCTACATGCATGCTCAGTATGAGGGATTGCTGCAAAGTCAACCCCAGTGACTGTCCACTGTCTCTACATGCTCATCCGGGAGGCGGGAATGCTGCAAGTCACTGACTGGATGCAATCTGCTGGGTTTCCTTAGATAGAAATTTAAATAAATAACTGAATCTGACTGCACTGTTCAATGATTAGGATTAATTGGAATGTATGTACCTGACTTTTGTGAAGTGCCTTGAGACAACATGTGTTGTGAATTGGCGCTATATAAATAAACTGAATTGAATTGAACAAAACACAGATTTGCTCATCAAAGTAATCAGCATGCCCTAAAATACGCTTTTGCAAAGCATGGACAAGAAAATAGGTCATTATTTACTCCACAATATTCTTCCTGATTTTCTTACAGATTTTTTAGGTGTTGTGAACTGATCTGTGAGAAGCTTACAAAGCAGGGACATGATAATAATTTTGATTTAGCAAATTGTTTAAAGGTAAAGTATTCCTAGTGTACATAAATTAAAAAACAAAATTACATAATACAAAATACTCTTACTCATTATTCCGACATTTTGCAAATAGAAATAATAATTTGGGTAAACCTATCTGACACAAAACAGTTTAGTCTGATTTAATGTCAAACAATGAGAAAAAGTTTTTTATGTCATGTATGTAAATATCTGGTCTCAAGTGTGTATGCATGATTTTACATAGGTCTGTGTGTATCTATGCATAGATGTACAATTAAGAAATTGTACATCCATTTTTCATACACTATGCAGATTTAGATTTGTTGAATTAAATAATTAACAATTTTAATCTGCCAATAATTTCAGGCCTATGGGTTTCTATTTGTACGTATGAAAGAAATCAAACTAGTTTTAGTTTTTTAGGTTAAGAATAAAAAATGTTAATACAACAATACAAGTGTTTTTATAGCTAATTATAGGTACCCTAATATCATAATAAAGGAATAATTTTCAGATTAATAATTTCATTATGTGAACACTTCGACATGAAAACTATTGAATGCAGTATGCTATTTACAGAAAAACTAAAAAAAAAAAAAAATTAAAACCTTTAATCCCACTGTCAACAACAATGTCCATCTTGTATGTTTTTAACTTTTATCCTTTGGTTAAAAAACATCTTTATATTGGCTTCTTTATGAAACCAACCAGGTAGTTGTGGAGTAGCAGCAACTCAGTGAACCAGACAGTACAAAAATGTGCAAAGTATGATAGACTCTAATGCTGCAAGAGACACTACTTGCTTATGCCATGCATCCTTAAAAGCATCAACCAGCTTCAAGTTCAGCTTCAGTTTGTTTGAAGATGCAGCTTTTAACTTTAATGGCTGCTGCTCATGTTTCAAGCTTTTAGTGGTGCACTTAATACATGATTTCCAGCCTTCTATAACAACACTGGTTGCTGCATGAGCTTCACAACAAAAATTATGAGTATGAATGATTTCTCATAATTAAAAAAGCACTACAAAACCACAGTACAAACTAAGCTAATTATAGTTAGGTTCTGGTTGCATAATTATAGATGTAAAATGAACACAATGACTTTGATCTGAACTTTTGAGCTCAATAAGAATATGTTGTTATCTAAAATAAAAAACGATCAGTGTAAGGAAAGAACGTAAGCCTATAATGCTAGATCTTGTTAATTATCTAGCTATCCTCATACTTGTCTAGCTAACGCTAATTTTAAATGCTCAACATTTAATGATATGTAAAGGGTGTCTGAATTTGCATTGGACCATAGTGCAGAGCAGAACGAAAAAGCGGCATGGTGAGTCGAAAAGTATTTTAATAATAAAGGTAGGTGCTTACAATCCTTTTAGGTCTTTGAACACAGGTGGGAAAAACAGAGCTCGTACAGATCTGGCAGTTACAGGCATTGAGAGATCAGGAATGACATCCGGTATCAAGCAGGAGAATCCAGTGGCAAGAACAGAAAAACAGAGAATATAAAAGCTGAGGGAATTGGGAATTGAACCAATAAACTGAGGGAGCTAATCAAGGAGAGAATCGGTTGCAGGAGGTGTGGGAGAGAAAGGAGGCGACTGAAGGGAATTATGGGTAAATGAGAAATTAACACAGAGAAACATGGAGTGCTGGGAGGTAACAGAAAACATCTAAATGAATTGAAGCGAGTAAACAATGAGACTAACTAAAGAGCATTAAAGAGGGGGGAACCAGATAAATAAGGAAATAAAAAGTAACACATCTAACACAGGAATCCAGGGAAGTAACAAAAACTAAACAACGAAAAGGAATTTAATAATCATGGCAATGCAAAGAAGGTAAATAGAACTAAAACCCAAAACCTAACACCAGCAGATCATGACAGGACATAATGATTCAGCAATTTTGTATTAGTGCCCAAAATTTTTACTGTAAACCTATAATCCGCAAGAAACTTGTCAATCATACAAGTTGTACACTACATCGCTTATGTTAACATGTTTTCCACTTTATTTCACTTTGCTGTTCAAGAACTGCTGAAAACACTTTAACTCAATAATTTCCCATAATTTATTACAATTGATTATATTCAGACTGACGATTTTAGTACATCTATAGCTACAGTTTATACATTCAGTATACACAGATTGGTCAACTGAGCACTGTCGTTATGACATGGTTGGTCAATAAAAACAAATGATGTTAACAATGTCTTCTTTGTAATAAAAAATATGCTGGCCACCATTAATTGTGCCAGTACTTCTTGATAAGACACATGACAGTCAACAAATTGCTAAAAATTATGAAATAGCACTGCAGTCAAGTTATGTTTTAAATGTAAAAATAAATAGCTATTCATACAACTCAAACCTCAGAGCTTGGAATAATGTCAAATTCAACTTAACCATATCATATCTGTGAGTCCAAAGACACTGTGGGATTTGCATACTACTGTACTCAATGACCAAGCTCAATAAAATTGCCAATACTATATCAATAACAGTGTATTTGTCATCGATATATTCACTGAAATGCTGTATTAGCATGTTCGCTTGCCAAGGTTGTACAGTCCTAAGAGTGTGCCTAAATTATTGAGATAAAACCAATGAGAAATGTAAATACAAAGCTTGGAGTGAAGAAGGTGGTGACCTTCTTGACATGCGGCAGCCAAAATGGCTTTTGAGGAAGGGATTGGTCACAAACCTCTGACTTTCTAAGCTAGATTTAGAACGCTGCGGCAAGTTAACCTCAGGACAACAGACTAGAGTCATTGGAGATAAATCAACATACAGATTAAAATCCCAAAAGCACTGAACATAAAGAACAGTAAATAAACATACAGGACAAAACTCTCTAAAAATCGTATGCAGTTGCAATTGAAGTGTGCTATGTATTTTATTTTATTAAAAAATGTAAGAATTATGTACATTCCTTCAGGATATAAAGGAAGACAGATCTGTTTTTTGAAAAAAAGCTAGGCCGAATGGGATAGGTGAAACCAAGTCAGGTGAGGCAAAGAAAAGACACATAATTGAGGAGATGTGATCCGAGGAGAGGGAGGATATTTTTGCTCTCTGGTGCCAAGAACTGGCCCTGGGCAGACAGCGATATAGATTTACCTTGAATGAGCCAGGGATAGATGATATGCTTTCTACAATGTTATGCTACAAACACGGGGAAACTGCTGATGTCACTTCACATACTTCTTTTTTTCCTACTACAGCAACAACATATGCCTTACCTGTTGCCTTGAATGAAAATATGTAATCAAAATGGCATAAATCAAGGTCAAACAGTTACACCTTGATTTCTAGTGGGATTTATGCTATCTTTCAATTTCTTTGTGTGCTGGCTCACCGAACAACATTGTGAAGTTTTCTATGCTTAATTTTCTGTACATATAATCCTGCTCTATTTTTGAGCCAAAATTAGTGTTAACATTTTGATAAAACTGATTTCAACAACCAGAGAAACGCCTGCTGTTGAAATTTACTTTCAAACTGCTCCTGTCAGAGTCAACGTGAGAGGAGTGTCGTTCCACTGCCCTAATACTAAAGAACCTTGTTTTCTGTGCAATGCACTCCATAAAATCTAGCTGACAAAATAAATGTATGTTTTATGAAATACAAAAGCAGTGAGTAGAGAAAGACCATCATAACACTGTTTAAATAATGAGTCTGAGCTCTCTCCTCCCTGTCCTAATCAAGTAACATACTCATGTTTGTGCTCACCATTGATGACAGTGTTTAGTTTTTAGATTTTTTTATTTGTTGATGGGAGTTTGGAGGAGCTGCTGAGCAAAAAGAAGTGAAACATGTTTGGTTTTGACCCTTCTGTTTATAGCCACAGGAAACATCCCAATGAATATTCTTATTTAAGGTAAAGTTGACTAGTTTGTACATTGACTTTACCTTGAATAAGGTCACAGAGGACTTAGGAATAGCCCTAATGACACCAACTGAAAGGCACAGCTTGTACAAAACACCTTGAAACTCACACACATTTTAAACTAAATCATCTCATCTTATCTTATCTTATATAATCTTATCTAAAAGCCTATGAGTTTGTGCCTGGACAGTAAAGTAATTATGTTGTTAGATAAAAATTATTGTATTGTGATAACAAATTCATTATATTGTATCTTGACAAAACAAGATCTTGATATTTTAAGCTGTATTATGTCTTTACATCTTCATAGAAAGATCTTAAACTTGCACTGTTGTGATAACAGTTTTCTAATCCTGATGAGCAATCTAATGAGAAACTGAAATATTGATCTACAAAGCCACTCATTTTCCTCTCATAAATGTAAATAATAGTGCTTTACATGTGCATCCTTTGTTATCCATTTTAATGTAGATGTTTGAGGTCACAGCTTTGACTCCATATACCACATATTACAGGTGGCTAACACCAAATTAATGACAACCTCAGGCTGGTTCGCCCAATACAAACAAGCCCAAATCTCAGTGTGCACACATGCACAAGGGATTTTAAGCCCTGACACAACTGTAGCTACCTAAACGACCTAAAAAGACCTAAAAACACAAAGATCAACAAAGTTATTCAAATACTGAAGCCTTCATTAATGTTGGCTTAGACTAAAAAGCTTGCGTGCAGCCAAACAAAGCCATCACTGTTTCAGAGACTTTAATGATTTCAAGTCAGACCTATTGATCAGCAGGTAGGTGTTCTGTGTGTCAAAGATCAAGTCTAAACTTTTGTCCTACCACAAAGGCGGCCTTGCATGCAAACACATAGAACGACAGAACGGCCTACGCCTCGCTGCAGGGCGTGAACACTGTAGAATTCTGCTAAGACGCATGGTTCTCTTCAGAAATCATGCACGTTCTCATCATTAAAACAGGAACTGTGAGGTTCTTCGAGCCCAACCCAATACTATATAACTGGAAAAAAACGATGAAATGAAGAGCCTGTGAGCAGAAGTTATTTATATTAAAAGGATATAAACCTAGTAAGTTGCTCACATCTGTCACAACACGAGATGTTTTATAACTCAGCTGTAAGAGCAATTCCTTTCATATAGCTTTTTTCTTATTTATTTTCCCTGCTGTGCGTGATCTCTGCTCATCCATCTTCTTGTCGTTTTCACCCACCCATCCACCCTCCTCAATATTCCCACTGGGACTACCCCCTCTCATCTCAATGCATGTGCAAGTACGATTTTGTGTGTCTGAGAGAGGAAGCTGCATAATGACAATAGAGGTGGACTCCACCAGACCAACACTGCCCCCCATCCCTCTGTTACTTCCTCCCTTCCTCTCTTTGTGAATCTCTTTACCTTTTTCTTCACTTCACGCGATCGCTTCCTTGCCCTCTTTTTCTCCCTCTCTTTCTCCTTCTCCTCCTCCACAGCGAGATTCTCATCCGCCTTTTTCTTCAGCTGCGAGGCAGCGTGCGCCATGGTGCTGCAGCCCAGTTAATCCAGACAGGTGGAAAGAAGGGACGAAAAATGGATGGACTCTGCCCCTTTTTTAAGTTCCTATTTAGTTTCTTGTCCTTCCTTTCCTCAGGAGCAGCCGTCACAGGTGTGCAGGAAAATTATTGTCTAGGAGGGACTTTCAAAATTTCCCTCTTTGTTGAGCTTTGCTTTCTTCCTCTGCTGCTATTCACACTGAGTCGATGCTGTGATCTAATTTGAGGCAGGACAGAGACACAGTATATTCACCTGCTTAAAATCCCACTATAAAAAGAAAGCTTCTTTCACTGCTGTAAATGCAAAACAAACAAATTAATAAAAATATAAGTTTCTTTCAAACAATTAAAATTGTCCTATTGTTACAGAAAAAATGTGTAAAAACAGCTCAATTGCAGGAACACAAAACGAGCTTCAGCGTGGCAGGTCCAAAAGGTGGCTGAAGCTTCAGCGTCTACCCCAACAAAAAGCTCTTTTGTCTGTGTAAATAGACAATTCCTTCTGCCTTCTTGACATGTTCCCCAAGTGTGCCACCTGCACCTGAGCAGCAAGCCATCCTCTGTGTACACGCAGCCGCACACGCTCAGTCCACCACATCTAGCTGGGACAGCATGGAAATGACAGTGGAAAGCAGACTGAGATAGGAGGATGAGAAGGAAGGAGGGGGCTAAAGGAGGGGCAGAGGGAGGTAGAGAGAGTAGCTGGGACAGCAGGAAAGAAAATAAAGGAGGGAGTAGGAATGGATGAATACCTCTGCTTAGTACCAGCTGGCCATGTTTAAGGGATAAGGGTGGGATCAAGGGAGCATGAGACATCACATACAGGACAACCACATGATAGGGGTCCGCCGTATCACAGCATGCTCTATGTGTGCAGCCATGATGGTCCTGTGATAAAACTTACTTCCCACTGAATCCTACTGGTTTTCCTTTAACACCACGCCCAAACAACAAATTTAAAAAGAACACAGCAAAAATACAACAACCAACTAAATCGGTTATAATTAAATACAATAATCAAAATAATTTTTTTTTAAAGTCTGTGTAGAAAACAATGTTTTGTGCTAATAGGAAAAATAATGATAAATAATTGTTGCCATTAAGATCACAATGACCAGTTTGTGTTGTCTCAACATCTAAACCTGTGTAATTAATGTATATTTTGCCTGCATGATCAAATAAATAAGATCAAATAAATTAAACATTGCTTCTAAAAGGTTATGTTACTGCATCAACATTATTCTCACAAGCTCAACAGGAAAAAAAAAAAACAACCGTATGAAATAATATACCTGTAATGCCTGTATTGTAGCCTTGGTTGTTACATCAGATGTCAGATGTCAGTAACAGAAAAGTTTAAACCTGCAAGCAGCAAAAACAAGTAATTTTTTGTACTTTTTTTTTGCAAAATTGCTTATGAGGTCTTTTGGGGAGCAACGGTACATGTTCTCAGCCAAAATATGTCACTGTATATACAGTACCTGTATCTCACAGTCAGATCCTTACTTTCATATATAGAATATGTTAACCACAGCAATCACACCTCTCAAATAGAAGAGGACAATACCTGTTTTTATTGCTTTATGTTCAGAGCCATGACAGAAAATGGACAGATGAAACTACTATCTAAAGCATTCCACACCAAAACAATGCAAGGCTGATAATTTGTTATGCGTGGTGCAATCTCATATATGCCGTTAAATACACTGCAGTGCATTCATTGACACCCTTACTAGTCGGGTGACTGGTAAGGGTTTACCATTTTATTTAGCTTGTAAAATTCACACTGGGGGAGATCAATAAATTCTATATTTCCTTTAATTTTGCATTAATTTGAGATCAAAATAACAGACTCTCATTTCTTGTACTATTCCATAACAACAGATAGGTTTCCGTCATAGACCTTTTATGAACCAACATATGGTAGAGAACTAGTTAAACTTGTTCTATTCAAATGACTTGATTTATTTTACATTAGATATAGCCATCATTGATGTACCTAGGTTGCTTACTAAAAACTTACTAAAAGTTGTTTTATTATTCAGTTTTTGCAAGAGATATTTTAGTTGTTTGCTAATTGATTTATTAAATGGTTGATTGATTGACTGTGTTGTAATTATAATTATGATTTTATATTTTAATATTTAGTTAAGTAATAATTCGGTCTGTTAGGTGTTGTCCTGTGAATACCAGCCCAAAAAGGTGGTGGTATTAGGACAATGGAGAAAAGGGTGAGTCAAGCTCTGGCATTACTGAACAGCAGAACTCTGCACACACATGGATGAAATCCACACAGTTTCTTAAAATGCAAGAATTTATTAAGAAAAATAAGTCAACTCAAAGTCAAACATATTTTGATCAACAAACTCGTTACTATCCTGGAACAATCCAACCAAAACTACCAAGCAAAATGAAAGAATAAGGAAAACCAATGAACCATATACAATATGAACATGTGAATCAAAGATGGTTAAACAAATGGCCAATAAAGTAATGCAACATTACCATTATATAATATTTATGTTTGAGAACCAAGGATTATCTTGAAGAATCTGGGAATGAGGTTAAGTTAGTGTTGGAACTAACTTAAGCATAATTAGTATACCTTCAATCCACCAATCATACTGCAACATCAGATAAAACATTATTTTAATAAAATAATATTTCAAAGAACAATTTGCTGAATAAAACCAACCTTCTGGATAATTCCAGTGTTTAATTAGCTGCCTTTATTTAGTAAATTAATATTTAAGGAAATATTATTAAGGAAATATTAAAATAATATTTAAGAAAAAAATATTGTGAATAAGAACCAACAACCTTTCTGGTTAAATGATTCTTAATGGTGTTTAATTAGCTATCACAATTAGTAAAATAATATTTAGGGAAATATTTCCTATATTGGAAGCTAACAACCTTTCTTGATAAAGCCTTTGGACTCATAAGATGGTGGCGGGTCACATGTTACCTCTGACTTGACTAGCTTTAGTTGTTAGCTGTTTCAGCTAACAAAGTAAAGCCTATAGTTTCCTATAGGTCCAACATGTACCTTAAAAACAACTAAAATGAGGATCAAAATGCGTTAGCGTTGACGGTGCATTATGGTCAATCTGTGTTTAAAAACCACCCTTTAAATAAATTTGTCTTAACTTTAAAATACAACACAGAACAAATCATTAGCTGAGCAGCTAGCCTGCTAGCTGAGTCTCCCAGCACAAACAAAAGCAAACATAACATCATTAAATAAACATTCAGATTATTTCATCCAAAACTAATTTCTCTGCCCAAACACCACCTCTTACGTGAACCGTGCTGATGAAAAGAATTCCCGGGCAACGGGTTGAGGAGCAAAACAGGTCATCCACGTGTGGACTGAGCTGTACACAAAGGCATGTTTTGGCTACGTATCTCTCGCTACCTGGACGTGCACACTGGACGTATGTAGAGCTGTCGGCTCCTAAGTTGTCCTCTTTCAGTCAGGGGGAAAACCCTTTCAATTAGAGCTGCTCTGGGACACAAGTCGGTTCTGTAGGCCTCAGGAGAGAACATCAGACATCAGACTTAATTACCCCTTTCTATGAACAAATGCTGGGAACTTGAACAGCAGATCATTACTTAACTGTGTTATACAGAGATCGGCGAGTACTCGGCTGCCAGATTGTAGTCACTTTGGATCCAAGTTGAAGAGATATGCCAACTTGAAAGTAGTGGTCTGATACTCGCCCGTTAGTTTAAAGACCTTCAGCTGACGCGCAGTTCTCTCCATTAGCTGCAAAGCTGCAGCCAGATTGAGATTGAGCGGAAGGGGAAACATGTTTTTGAGTCAGAGATTCCAGCTCTGAATCCTCCACTTCCTGAGCTGAGCTGGAAGTTGGTTAATGTGATTTATTTTGAAAGTTACAGAAACGTTCACACCGGTCTTTGATTATGCACAGTTCTGAGTCCATGTTCATTTATGTTACCCATGGCTGGGGTCCCAACAATTGATTGATTGATTTATTGATTGATTAGTTGATTGGTTGGTTGGATTGTTTGTTTTTTGTTTCTTTGCCTGGGTGGTTAACCTATTGGTTGCTTTGTCAATTTATCTGCTGATTGATTGGTTGAATGTTTTTTGTTAGTTTATTCATTGGTTGGTTGGTTCATTTTTTATATGATGATTGGTTAGTTTGTTAGTTGTTTTAAATTGCTTGCTAGTTTATTGCTCTATTGGTTGGTGGGCAATGGAGAGGTTTGCTGCTGAGTGCGAAGTGGCCAGGATGAGAGTCGGCTCCTCTAAGTATGACACCATGATTCTTGACCGGAAAAAGATGGACTGCACCCTTTGGGTTGGGGGCCAGTCTATGCCTCACACAGAGAAGATAAAGTATCTTGGTGTCTTGTTTGCAAGTAGAATAGAAATGGAGATGCAGTATTACAGGCGCTGCTCCGGCAAAGCTCTTGATTTACCAGTCGATCTATGTTCCGAACCTCACCTATGGTCATGAGATCAGGATCATGGGATACTTGTATCCAGGATCTTGTGCTTGGCTCAAAGTAGAGTCGCTACTTTTCAGCATCAAAAGGAGCCAGTTTAGGTGGTTCAGGCAGCTGATCAGCTGATCCCTTTGGAGGTTTTTCAGGGCAAGTTCCACTGGGAGGAGATGCCAGGGAAGACTCAGAAATCGCTGGTCAGACTATATATCCCGTCTGGCCTGGGAACGTCTTGGAATCCTCAAAAATTACCTGGAGGATGTCACTGGAGAGAGGGATGACTAGGAGGCTTGTCTTGGTTTAGCAGAATACAATGGATAGATGGATGGGCATGTTGGTCGTGGCAGACTGACGCTCATACTGAGCCTGGTTCTGCTGGAGGTTTCTTCCTGTTAAAAGGGAGTTTCCTTTCTATTGCTACATGCATGCTCAGTATGAGGGATTGCTGCAAAGTCAATGCAAGCCACTGTCGCTACATGCTCATCCAGAAGGAGTGAATGCTGCAAGTCACTGAATTGAGACAACATGTGTTGTGAATAGGCGCTATATAAATAAAACTGAATTGAATTGAATGGATGGATGGATGGAGGGTTTGTTGATTGGCTGGTTAGTTTGTTTGTTGGTTTCACTATTGGTTTCTTTGTTAGTTGGTTTATTGTATTATTGGTTGGTTGGTTTGATGGCCAATTGGTTTGTTGGTTGGTTTATTGATTTTTTTTGGTTGGTCAGTAATTGCCATTACTCTTATTATTGATTTTTTTTGGTTGGTCAGTTTATATATTGGTTGCTTTGACTGTTAGTTGCTTATTTTGGTTTGTTGGGTTGTTTTGGCTGATTGATTTATATTTTGATTGGTTAGTTTATTAACGGTTAGTTTGCTTGTTGGTTTATTGGTCTTTTGGTTGGTTGCTCTATTGTTTTGTCTGTTATTTGGTTGGTATATTGGCTGAGTAGTTAGTTGTTGTTTGATTTTTTTTGGTTGGTTGGTTATTTTGTTGGTATGTTTGTTGGTTTGTGTTACGACTTGCGAGATATTGGACCCCAGGATGCAGATGAGGAGGCAGCATGACGGTGTGTAAAACGGTTTAATAACAAAAAAACTCACTCACTGCAGGACGCGGGAACAAAACAGAAGCCGGCTGGCTTGACAGGCATGGCATGGTCCACAAAACAAGACATGAGTTGACACAATGATTCCGCAAAGACTAACTGAACAGGTGTGTATATATGGAGTGAAAACCAGGTGGAGCAAGAAGACAGATTGACAAGGTGCAGGTGAACCGGATAAAGATAATTAACAGAACAGAACGTGGCTGGAGCAAGAACAGAGACTCTTGAGTACATCAAAAACTAAAGCATGACCAGAACCAAAAACCAAACTTGACAAAATGTCAAAACAAGACTAAAACATAACCAGAAAAATAATAAACAAAGCATGATTCAAAAACTGTGAGAAATATAAGAAAAACCCAGAAAAACAAACAGAAACATGATTCAAAACCTTAACTGTGAAAAACCATAAACCAAATACCAAATAACCCCAAATCATAACAGGTTTGGATGCTAGTAAGTTTATACATTGGTTTCTTTTTTTGCATGTTTTTTTTGTTTTGTTTTTTGTCCTGCTGTGACAGTTTCTGAGGTTTTCTATTGGCAATTTGGGTTTGTTAAAAAGACATAATTGACCATCTTGTATAAAAGAGATCCCACCCTCAACATGAGAATAGTCTGAAGGTATCTCAAAATAATTTAACATTTAACTCAATACTTTTCAAACCTGCCTGATGAGCTGAGTGCATCATTGCATTATCTTAATTGACATTACTCTTATGAACATTGAGCAAACTTGATAAAACAAGACAATGACTCTAATGACTGCATTGAATGAAATGAACAGCACTCAAATGCAACATTACCATTTATCAGCTAAAAAAAACTAAAAGCAGGATTCACTTGGCTGATGCAAGTTAAGGAATCCTTATTCCTCAATAACTGTGTGTAATCTGATCTACACTTTTACAGACATTAGAAACATTTCTTCTCTGTTCCTTGTCTTTTAGTATCTAAAGGATGTAATGAATGCAACACATTTGAAAGGAATTGCTCCATTAAGTGGACATTTCTGTTCAACACAATCACCTGAGGCTAATCACAAACTTCACTTACTGCAATATAATAAATTATCTGTCAGGCTGTGGTTTCAGCTGGGATTTATTACTAATCCCTTATTATGTAAGAGTAAGAGTAGTTTAAGAATTAGATGTACCAGCCCTTTGAAGGCCTCCTGACTCTACTAAAATGTGGGATTAACTTCAGGTGATTCCTTCCAACGTGGATCAGACATTAAAACTACTGTAACAAAGATTAGAAAATTTACAGAGTTTTTAGTTTGCCTTGCTGTCTCTGATGGTGTCTTTTTCAGGATATTTCAGCCAGTGTTTTTCACTGTATTTCAGGAACAGGAACAAGATCAACAGAAATGTCAGCCCTGTTTTTTGTGTCTATTCATTCGTCCACTACTGGGTTCCTTTCTGGGACTTTCTGCATCAATCTTTGAGTCGCTGTGTGGTTTTTTTTAACTACAGTTTGTTGCAAACCTTTGCCTTCAGGCAGCTAACTGAGCAGTGCTTTAACAAAAAACACTGCATTTAATCAAGTTACAGCTGAATGTGTCTTACTGGCTTCCACGTGGACAATGTCATTTCCAGAAAGGATAAATACAGTTTCAACCTGAGGGGGTATCAAAGGAGTCATCCTCAACCTTTTTCAGATTGAAAAAACTCGCAACAAAGATCCATATTTAAAACAAAACAATGTTGCTTTGTACATGTAATTTGCTCAGAGTTGTTGCTTGGGGTAGAGGCCTCCACATCCAGAGGAGTCAGTTGAGGTTATTCAGGCATCTGATCTGGTTACCTCTGGGAGGCTTTACTGCCACATTTCACTAAGGGGAGACACTAGATACAACCAAGAAGTTATCAAATGGACAATAGATCTGTAAGGCCTGGGAAAGCTATGAGAAAATGAGTTGAAGAGTGCTGTTTAGGGGAAGAAAATTAATTCCTCTCAGTGACACAATCTTGAATAAAAGGAAGAAGATAGATGAATAAGTAGATGTATATTTTTCAGTGGCTACAAAGTGCAAAAAAAATTCAGAAAAATGATTGTTATTAAGAAGAAAAAGAAAAAAAAAACGATATGAAAGAGATTAACTGTTCATCTAGACAGCCACAAAGATCCTACAGTGGATGTTTGGCCCCCCCTAGTGATGAAGCTGAAAAGTTACTCATGTTACTTTTTTCTCTCTTCAATGGTGCTGGTAAAACCTATGAACCCATCTGTTCTGTTCATGGTGGGATTAAAATTAATTACTATGCATGCAGATATATCTCAGCCTTCAAATACCAGCACAGTCTGTGTAAATATCATGGAAATAAACATAGGAAATCAGACACTAGCTTAAAATAAATGTCCTTGTTTTTCATCGTATGATAGGTTGTTCAGAGAAAAATCTCAGTCATATTTTTTTTTCAAATGACAGAGTTAGATTTAAAAATGGGCATCAATGTATGATCACCATAATACGTTTTTATGCTTTTAAACATGCAATACCTATTGTGATCACTTAGAGGCACCAGAACAAAGCAGCATTTTTACGTTTTTCTTTCTTCATGACGTTTTGTGGCACTCGAAGTAATTTCACCCCTTCACCAGTTAGTAGCAGTGTTCTTCCCTCTTTGCAATGCTTTCCTCGTTTTTTTATATTACCTTTGTTTGGATGGTGTTTTTACCCTTAATAACAGAAATGAGTTTGTGAACAGAGATTTGAATATCACTATATTTTTGGCCAGTCCAACATAATTTTAAGGATTCTCAAACTTTGTATTACCTTGTTTGTCTGACATTTCCTACATGTGAAGAAAAACAGAAGGAAGCCCTTCTTCTAAAATAGGTTCACTGGGTCAATCGAACCATTAAGGTCAGTGTGTCTCAGAACATCAACAATCAAACATACCAGGAACAAAAACTTATGAACATCTGTGCCCATGTCTGCAGTCAGGTAAGTTTTACACCACTCGGGGAGAGTCAAGATGAGACTTTTAAACTAGTGGGGTGGCAGCATCATGTGGCGCTGTTTCACTGTCAAAGGTATTTGTGCAATGCACAATTCAAAAGGCAGATTTAAGGACTACCTCCAAATATTTAAACTTTACGTTAAATCAACAGTTAGATTGTTGAAACATGAAATTCAATTCAATTCAATTCAGTTTATTCATATAGGGTCAATTCACAACACATGTCACAAATCAGTTGAGTTTTCCAACAATCCTGTGTACATTAAAGAAAATCAAAAAATATTTAATCTTTTGCAGCCTGTAAAACCTTGGCAGTTGTATGTTATTTAATCAGTCCACTGTAAAAAAAAAAGCTTAAAAAAGCAATCATGAAACATTCCGGCCAATGATGATTGTATGTAAACTTCTGAGTAGAACTGTAACTCAATTGTTGATTCTAGTATCAGAATCAAATACCACAGGAAATCTTTCTAAAGTAAAGCTTACATGCAAAGCTTCTAATTAAGTGCAGTTCTTTCTTTGATGCTGGACTGTCACATCAAAGAAAATGTCTTTATTTTGACGAAATATTATCTCTGTCTTTCAACTGTCTGATCTCCTGCTGTCTCTGTCACACTGTAAACACTGTTATTTTTCCACCTTCACTCTTCAGACACAAAGCAGAAACCAGATACCAGATGAACAGCAAGCCAAATGAGCCTATACAAGATAAGGGTGCAAGAAACAACATAATACACGCCGCGATGTTTGAGGTCTGAGGGGCATCAGGCAGACTGGAACACATCCAGAGGACATGGAGTGGTGGTCTGGCTGCCCAGTAAAACACAGGATACATGTGCATGAATCCAAGTTGAGCAAATGTAGACTGCTGCTGTAATGAAGGCCATAGCAGACATTCATCCTACAGGAAAACTAAGTCCATTCCAAAAGCTCAACCTTTATTTGAGATTCTGTTGAACTAACCAGCCGTGTCAGTATTATGCAAGAACCGTGCTGTCACTGATAGGAAGCCCTTTCAGTTAGTGGTGAAAACTCGCAAACATCTCACTGGCACCAGACTATATCTCATTGAGAGCTGTAATCAGAAACCATACAGAAGTGCCTGCTCTCACTCTAGTAGGCTAACAAATGGCTCTCATACGACTCTTTCTGGTGCTAATTGCATTAACCATGGACATGCATTATACATATATACACTGCTCAAAAAATAAAGGGAACACTCAAATAACACATCCTAGATCTGAATGAATGAAATATTTTCATTGAATACTTTCTTCTGTACAAAGCTGAATGTGCTGACAACAAAATCACACAAAAATCATCAATGGAAATCAAATGTATTAACCATTGGAGGCCTGGATTTGGAGTCACACACAAAATTGAAGTGGAAAAACACACTACAGGCTGATCCAACTTTGATGTAATGTCCTTAAAACAAGTCAAAATGAGGCTCAGTATTGTGTGTGGCCTGTATGACCTCCCTACAACGCCTGGGCATGCTCCTGATGAGACGGCGGATGATCTCCCGAGGGATCTCCTCCCAGACCTGGACTAAAGCATCCGCCAACTCCTGGACAGTCTATGGTGCAACGTGACGTTGTTGGATGGAGCGAGACATGATTTCCCAAATGTGCTCAATCGGATTCAGGTCTGGGGAACGGGCGGGCCAGTCCATAGCTTCAATGTCTTCATCTTGCAGGAACTGGTGACACACTCAGGAACCCAGGCCCAACCGCACCAGCATATGGTCTCACTAGGGGTCTAAGGATCTCATCCCGGTACCTAATGGCCGTCAGGCTACCTCTGGTGAACACATGGAGGACCGTGAGGCCCTCCAAAGAAATGCCACCCCACAGCATTACTGACCCACTGCCAAACCAGTCATGCTGAAGGATGTTGCAGGCAGCAGATCGCTCTCCACAGTGTCTCCAGACTCTGTCACGTCTCTCACATGTGCTCAGTGTGAACCTGCTTGTGTGAAGAGCTCAGGGCGCCAGTGGCGAATTTGCCAATCCTGGTGTTCTATGGCAGATGGCAAGTGTCCTGCACGGTGTTGGGCTGTGAGCACAACCCCCATTTGTGGACGTCGGGCCCTCATACCATCCTCATGGAGTCGGTTTCTAACCATTTGTGCAGACACATGCACATTTGTGGCCTGCTGGAGGTCATTTTGCAGGGCTCTGGCAGTGCTCCTCCTGTTCCTCCCTGCACAAAGGCGGAGGTAGCGGTCCTGCTGCTGGGTTGTTGCCCTCCTACGGCCTCCTCCACGTCTCCTGGTGTACTGGCCTGTCTCCTGGTAGCGCCTCCAGGCTCTGGACACTACACTGACAGACACAGCAAACCTTCTTGCCACAGCTCGCATTGATGTGCCATCCTGGATGAGCTGCACTACCTGAGCCACTTGTGTGGGTTGTAGAGTCCGTCTCATGCTACCACGAGTGTGAAAGCACCACCAACATTCAAAAGTGACCAAAACATCAGCCAGAAAGCATAGGTACTGAGCAGTGGTCTGTGGTCCCTACCTGCAGAACCACTCCTTTATTGAGTGTGTCTTGCTAATCCCCAAAGATTTCCTCCTGTTGTCTTTTCCATTTGTACAACAGCATGTGAAATTGGTTGTCAGTCAGTGTTGCTTCCTAAGTGGACAGTTTGATTTCACAGAAGTTTGATTTACTTGGAGTTATATTGTGTTGTTTAAGTGCCATAGGCCTTAGGCTGATTCCTAAAACATTAGGTACATTGTAGATTTATAGCTGTCCTCTGCCTGTCTCTTGTGAATTACAGTTTTAAATCCTTTGTTGCATGTTTTATTCATGACCTGTAAGCCAGTATTTTGAATTTCTGAAATTGGCCAGTCCAACATAATTGTACAATTATAACATTCAAAATGTAAATGCATTTGTATGTTTGGATGAATCACATAATATATGCAAAACCACAACATTCCTGTTTACAATTGATTAAAGTAAAAGTGTATTATATATAATTTTGCGATCCACAGAAGATTACTTTAATTTAACACTTTGCCTATTGTGTCAAATGGATATTAAAGGACAGTCCTGTTATGATTTGGGGTTGTTGGGTTTTTGGTTTCTGGGTTTTTCTTATATTTCTCTCTCAGTTTTTGAATCATGCTTCTGTTTATTATTTTTCTGTTCATGTTTTAGTTTTGTTCATGTTTTGTCAAGTGTGGTTTTGGTCATGCTTTAGTTTTTGTTTGTTTTCAAGAGTCTCTGTTCTTGCTCCAGCCACGTTTTGTCTGTTAATTATTTTTATCCGGTTCACCTGCTTCAAACTAATCTGTCTCCTAGCTCTACCTGGTTTACTCTCCTTATATTCACTCCTGTTCAGTTGTTCAGCGCGGAAACATTTTCTCAAATCATGTCTTGTTCTCAGCTCATGTCTTGTTTTATGGACCATGCAATGCCTGTCTAGACAGCCTGCTTCTGTTTTGTTCCTGCCTCTTCTGAGAGTGAGTTTTTTTTTTTTTTTTATTAAATCGTTTTTCACCTACCATCATGCTGCCTACTCGTCTGCATTCTGGGATCCTCTATCTCGCAAGTCCTAACAGAATGTTTCCGCCAAACCTGGACCTCACGGATGATCATCAGGCTAGCTCAATGGACCTCTTTACTTTCCTGTCTCGGGAGGCGGAGAAGACGCTGCGCCATTCTGCAGGGCTGTCAGTGCCGCAGTCGGCTTATGATGGGTCAAGGTTGGCAATTCCATGTCCGGGGACAGGTCCCCTTCGTCGCCGTTCTTCTCCTCCCCTTCATACGGCAGTGAAGCCCTCATCCTCCTCCCGCCTCAAGAAACGCCGTCGTGGAGCACCGTCCTGTGTTTCAGCGGCGAGGAGGAGTCTCCCAGGGCTGCTGCTGCCACGCCTGGAGCGGTAACTCCCTTGCTCGCTGGTGGGAGGGCTGCAGCAATTAAGCCCGCATGTTCGTCTGCTACAGCACTGTCTCCCAGGCTCGCTGCAGCTCTGCCCATGCCGTCTTCGCTCGCTCCAGCTTGGTGTTCTGAGGCAACACCTGGAGCTGGAGCAGTGGTTAAGGTTTTTTGCTTGCCGGATCAAGAGCTTTAGGAGGACCAGTTTCATGTATTCCTCTCCGGAGCTGATGGAGAGGATCAGGCAGATGGAGGGGGATTATGAGACTGCAATAAGGCAGTTTTACTGCCGTCCACCTCTGCTGCTGCTGCAGAGCAGCCCTCGCCAGGACTCCAGGGAGCTGCTGCTGCTGCAGAGCAGCCCACGCCAGGACTCCAGGGAGCTGCTGCTGCAGAGCAGCCCACGTCAGGTCTCCAGAGCGCTGCTGCTGAGCAGTCCACGCCTGGTCTACAGCCTGCTGTAGAGCTTCCGGAGGGGCCTGAGGACGGGCTGCCTCCACTTTCAGGTCCTGAGCACCTTCTCAGTTTTCTCTGGGGGGTGCTCACGGAACTCAAGCCTGACACCAGGCCAGACACACCACAGCCCGACTCCAGGCCAGACACACCACAGCCTGACACACCACAGCTTGACACACCACAGCCAGACACACTACAGCCTAGGACGACGCCTGACCCTAGGTCAGCCTCAACCTCCTCCGTACGTCGCAGAGGACGTCGTAAGAGGGACGCCTCGGCTCACGCCACTGAGGGTCTTTGCAACGCCTCAGCTCCTGCTCACGTCATTGAGGGTCCCGCCGACGCCTCAGCTCCTGCTCACGTCATTGAGGGTCCCGCCGACGCCTCAGCTCCTGCTCACGTCATTGAGGGTCCCGCCGACGCCTCAGCTCCTGCTCACGTCATTGAGGGTCCCGTCGACGCCTCAGCTCCTAGTCTGCAGGCCTTCCAGGGGTTCAGTGAGAAACTGATCCTCGTTCTGGCCTCTGAACCCTGCGACGAGGGGTTCGAGGAGGAAGCGCCGCCGGATCCTGTCTCTGAGGGGTTCGAGGAGCAACTTGTCCACGTTCTGGCTTCTGAACCCTGTGACGAGGAGTTCGAGAAGGAAGCGCCGTCGGACCCTGCTCCTGAGGGGTTCAAGGAACAGTTTGTCCTCGTTCTGGTCTCTGAACCCAGAGATGAGGGTTCGCCAGGCGCCGCTTCGGCCTCTGAAGGTTCGCCAGGCTTTGC
The DNA here is from genome assembly GCA_036173005.1 of Crenichthys baileyi. NCBI lineage: Eukaryota > Metazoa > Chordata > Actinopteri > Cyprinodontiformes > Goodeidae > Crenichthys > Crenichthys baileyi. The sequence continues at coordinate 68,665 of JAHHUM010002446.1, forward strand.
TTCAATCTCCGAGGGTTCCCCTGGCTCACAGCCTGTCTATGAGGCCCCTGGCTCACAGCCTGTCTATGAGGCCTTGGCTCATTGCCACCCGCCTGAACTCTGTGCCTGCTGGGGACGACCTCCCAGTCGCCCGCCTGAACTTTGTTTTTGTTTTTACAGTGTTTACAATGGTAAACATGCATATCTGAGATATAGTTTCTAAATTAAACAAACAAGGTTAGTAAAGACACAAAAAATATTTTCCTTTTAATATCTTATTGAGACTATGTATTTTAGAAAATCCATCCATCCATCCATCCATCCATCCATCCATCCATCCATCCATCCATGCAGCCAGCCAGCCAGCCAGCCAGCCAGCCAGCCAGCCAGCCAGCCAGCCAGCCAACCTGCTTCTTCCACTCAAGGTCTCGACAGAGCTGGTCCCTATCTCCAACAGGAGATGGGTGTGCCCTGGACAGGTCGCCAGTCCATCACAGGGCAAACAACCATGCACACACCTACTCATAACTAAGGGCTATATAGCGAGACCAATTAGCTTAACAGTTATGCTTTTGGACTGTGGGAGGAAGCCGAAGTACCTGGAGAGAACCCACGCATGCACAGGGAGAACATGCAAACTCCATGACCTTCTTGCTGCAAGGTAACAGTGCTACCAACTGCGCCACCGTGCAGCCTCCATTTTAGAAAATCTTACAGGAAATGGGGTTTTTCTGGTTTTATGCCTTTATCAAACTAGTTTAAACAACCTAAATTTGCTTTACTGGGATAGAAAAACTTAACCAACTTCCCTCTGAGATATCCCTGACTGTAATCACAGAGTGACTGTGTAAAAGTATCAAAGTCAGAAGTAAACAAAAAGAAGTGATTTTTACTTTGCTAAAGGTTTTTATTTGCATTAGAAGTCAGGTGCATGATTAGCCCCGATTTTAAGTCACCAAAAAAAGATTGGAAAATGGAGAGAGCCCTTTAAAATGATCTTACAAGGGTTTGTACAGAGGGGTTTAAAGTGTAGACAAATGTATTTATCTCTGACTGTTTTTCTGTCTGGGGTCAGCCTTGGTCTCCTGCTGGCACTGTGCCAGCTATCTCCTTGGCAACAGGATACACGAGCCACAAATAGCCTCTAGCCGGGCATCCCTCCACTGTGCCAGAGCCTCATCGAACCACATCACCCTCCTTCAAATTTCAAATCCTTTCACAGCAGCAGATAGATCTTACGGAAGTATCGTGTGGGAATGTTCTCTCCAGTTTCTTCATCATGATTTACATTTTACAGCTTTCCATCTAAACCTACAGGTTAGAATTAACAAAATAATGGATGAAAATCTTTTGCATCAGAAGCATCTAAAATCTTCTTTAAAGGTCTGATCATGTCACTTTTCTCTCACTGTATATCATTTTGGTCACAAGCAAACAGCATAACCTTAAAACCTCTTCAATCTTTGTATAATCAAGCTCTTAAAATCAAGGTCAAAATGATTTGATCAACAAAATGATCAACATTGCCATATAGCTACTGAACAAATATAAGATGTTAAGTTTTAAAAACATATTCATTTTGCTGATTCAGTTTTTTAAATCCTTCATGATCTGTCACCTCCACCTTTCAAGCTTGTGTTTGTTTTTCGGGCCCAAATCTGACATCTGGAGAGTCAAAGGTCCGGAACAACTCATGACGAGCAAATTACAACCAAACGAGACATTATGCCTAGCAGTGTTTATATGGTAGGGAATTCTTCAGACACACTAATATGGGACTTGAAGTACACACTAACAGATGGGATCCAGCAGATTTTGCATGACAAATGAAAGACTAAGGATCACACGCTTAACAACTGCACCGGCTGACAGACTTTCAAGTTTCCGAATAAGGAAGAATAATGAATAAATCCTTCCCTAGATTTGAGCCTTGACACAATCTGATATCAAAGGTCCATATACATTCACGGATTGGTTTTCGGCTCTAATATGCACTGTCAACTCGGAGACAGCTGTGTTTCATTCCAGCTCACGTTCAATTAACCAAATTTACAAGTTGCAGAAGCCTCTAAAGGATGATCAGTAGATATCAGATGCACCTGACCTTAGTTTTAAATGTCATAGCAAAGGGTGTGAATACTTGCATCTTAAAGTTTTACGTTTGCTATAAATTTACACAAATGTAATTCTGGGCTATTTCACTTAGATTTTCTTTAAAGAAAATGTCCTCAGGTCAGTTTTAGAATAAACATGTAACATAACAAAATGTGAAAAATGAAAGGCTGTCTTATGTCATTCCCCATAATTACCAAAAGAAAAATAAATAAACTAAAAAACATTATTATAACTGTAATAAACAATATGTTAAACCCATTTGGCATCAGTGGGAATGACAGCTGCTTCTCTGTTTTGAAAAGAAGTGATAATGTCATATTCTACTTCTGTTAATACAGTATTGCCATTAAAACTATGGTACTTTTACTCAAGGTTATCGTACCGTGACAATCATACCAGCCTGTGCCTACAATGGTTATAGGACAGTTAAACAAAATAAATAGTTACTCAAGAATGGTTGGGAGTGATAAAATGTGAAATTAAGCATTGTTTTAGAGGTTAGACAAGATTCTGAGTGAAGGAATACTTAAAACACTGCGATAAAACTTTTATTATTTTAAACTACCAGAGTTAAATAGTTTTATTTGTCACAACTGACAGCAGGCTGAATGTCTTTTGCACTTTTAAACCCAAAACATTCAATTATATATATATATATATATATATATATTAATAATTAGTTATTTGACTGTACTGGGTTTTCCCTCATGGTGAGTACAATTTATTTTCATCCTTAATATGAGACATGAAACCATTCAAAAATGTTTTGAGCTCTGTAATGCTACAGAAGCCCCAATATGCTTCTTGAAATTACAAGTCAAAAAGTGAATGTATGAACTTCCTTTGATGATGAAATTACATTACAAGTTCATTTGGTTGTCTTTGAAGATCAGAACCTAATATATCTGAGTCATTCTTCTCGTCTTTACACTCAACTTATGTTTGTCTTCTCTGATCCCCAGCCCTCGCTGGCATCATGAAGGTTAATTAGTCGTGAACTTTCCATTTTACCCATTTTAGCCATTGGCCGATAAGCCATTATAATTCATGCACACACACAGAGAATGTATCCTATCTGAGTTCGCCTACACACAAGGCACACTCCCACAAAGAGGGCATACTGGAAACCAGCAGGATGCAGCCACTTCAGGACGGGTATCCTGACCTAACTCTGATGGGCATGCTCAGTAGAAACATGCGAGCGACCCTGCCAGCGACTCCCTGGTAGCCTTTCATGGCAACACATCAAGTAGGAGGCATGTAGCAACTGGGAGGCGATGCAGCAAGACCAGGATTGAAAGATGGTAAAGAATGAAACTGATCAGCAGGAAAGCGGGTTGTGACAGGAAAATGGAAATACCCAGACATTTTCTGTTAATACGTGTAATCTCTCTCCCACTTCGTGGAATAGGAGATGTTGACTATTATAAAATCTCCTCAGTTCCTATCTGATTCTGGTTCATTAACCAGGTTCTGCTTTTGACAGTCTACTCCTGTGATCTTCTATTAAAGTGGATGTAGCAGACTCAACTTCAGGTCTTTACTAGCCAACCAATGCACCTCCATCAGTAAAAACATTGCAACACCACCATTTGTCATCATTGCTTTTTCAGGTAAAAATGTGTAAAAAGATGGCGTTTGGAATACAAAATCTGTATATTTTTTTTATTATTCTTTTGATATACATTTCTGTTTTATTTTAATTAGTAAAATTAAACTAGCTCCAGTCCTAGATAATCAGCTTCTTTTAGATGTCTCCGAGCTTCAACACAGTTGAATCAAATTGCTAAATAACCTCCTCAGTCAAGGACTAGAGTTTGATACTTTGATACTCATAACATTCAGCAATATATCAAAACACAATCTGTTTTTCTTTGCAATCAATACTTTATTCCGACTTCAATTTGTAATTTATCCTGAAAATACTAAAACATATTCTGTTGCTATTATTAGTTGTTAAGGAGAAATTGAAACAGGCTAAAATTTATTTTTGCAGATCAAAGCTTTACAAAGTCAGGATTCAGATATCAGCTATACATAGGGACGGCATGTGGATCAAAGGTAGAGCATGGGAAGCTAAACACAGCTGTCTTGGGCTTGATTCCCTGCCCCTGGTCATTAACTCCATGTCTTCAACTACTCTTTCTTTTCTTCTTCCTATCCAGCTACAAATTAATAAAGGCCACTAGTATCTCAAGGTCTTAAAAAAATATGTGATACAATTTCTAACTGGCGTATCTATATACAATGTTAGCATCAAACTGCAGAGAATAAACTTAATTATAGTGCATCAAAACAAAAACAAAAACAGTAGACACTTTTTTTTAAACATTGCTGATGGTCCTATGTGCCTGCCCACATTGCTGATACAGTAATCTGTCCTAGAATACTCCCTCTTGTTAGAAGATGGTACTCCGAAATATCTTTCAGTAACGTGTGGTCAGTAAAACAACAGCAGTTTCATATCTGGCATGCATGCAATGTATGCATGCACAAAGGGAAGACAAATTGCAATTTAGAAACTTTTAATACAAAATTGGATTTATGATTAGAGTTCTGGCTTTTATAATTTGGATTAGTGGGGCCTGCAGCCAGGTGTGTCTGACTAGCGCTGTTACGCATTAACACTTTACTCACCTTCTAAATAGGAATAATAGTGGTACCCAGAACCATTCAATTTTTCAGCTTGATTGGCTTGACTGGACGAATAACCCAAAACTTTGTTTTTCTTTCTATCAATGCATGGAAATAGCTAATGGATTAAAGTATTAGGTCCTCTTTGATGTGGATAATTTGCTAAAAGAAAAATACCTAGCAAGTTATATATTATATATTAAGATATTTTATGTCCTTAAAATAAACCCATTAGAAACACAATGTTAAAACTGGTCAGTGCTCAAAATAATGTTGTTAGTGATGCTAACTGTGCTAATGGTGGTACAAACTAATAGAAGATCATAAACACAGTTCTAGATTTAAAAACTAATTTTCTCATTAATATGCTGACCATCAAGGATGTTTTATTTAAAAAAATTGAACAATTCTACTTTGAGGAAATGTAAACATATTTAGATTTGGAAGATTATTTTAAATAAAGTGTTTATTTAACCAAAAATCATAAATAAAAAACAATTATTTTGCATGTCAAGGCTTTTACAATAACCAGAAACTGGTATAGGCCTAAATATTTCTACTTCTCATCCATCTCTTGACACATCTCTTTCTGACAACCATCAACTTTCAAGCAAACATTTACATTTTGGGCCTATATGGGCAGTAAGTGGAACAGAAAACTGGGCCCCATAAGGATTTACTCCCTGATTACTTAACGACTTCATGTTAATAGCTCATTTAGGTTTGAAACACGACAACAGCGGGAAGCATATGGGTCCTAGATGTAGCCCACCTACATAGTGGACCTAACTGGTCTTGCTGATACAGGCTATATTTAGTCAAAACAAGTGGGTGCCACATAAGAGACCCATTTTGAGTCTAGCCCCACCAAAAATCCATTCATTCATTCAATCCTGTGCAAAATCCATGTATGGCCCACATTCTAAGTGTTTGGATGTGATATTTCTCACTGGAAGGTAAAAAAGCCAGTCCATACAGTAAAGATTGAAATAACTGTTGCGAAGTCACATTTTTACATGTAGGTGTTCTCATGTCAGTACAAAAAATGATGTGTTGCATCAATTTGTGCTTGGACTATGTAATTAAATTTTATTGTACATGTGGGCTGTTTTTTGTGCTGAATCATGCCTGACTGCCACAGAAAAACAGACCAAAACAAGAGAGGGCTTGCTTCTTGATGATGTTCAGTAACTGCACTGTTTGTGCTGTTTATACATCAAACTGCAAAAGCAAATCATGTGTTTTTCTGTTTGCCCACTGCACTGATAGCTGTGGTGGAGACGGGATTGATTATGATAAAATTACCTGCAAGCACACGTGGTTGTCACCAGTAGTTCATATGCAACAGACATAGAAATCCAAACAATGAGAACACGCATTTCAGCGTGTGTGAGGAACAGTCTGAGTGTTTCCAGCAGACAATCCGCAGGTACTATCAATGAGATCAGAAAATCCTCTGTCTTAACTCTATACTTATTATTTATTAGTCTGTGTCTCTTAATCTGCCATTTACAAGCTGAAGTCCATTTACCTCGGAAGTTGGAACTCAGATCTGAGAATTGTGTCACAGTCAGGAGTGATACATGCTAAGAGTTGTTCTCATTCATCAGGCTAACTACTATTAGGAGAACACACTGTTAACAATGTATTTATCTCTATTTTATGCATTTACAAACTGCAGCAACAAATTTACTGACAGAGGTTGGAAGGTACTCTGATTTAACTAGTAACTAGCCAGCAGAAGTGTAAAAATACAGACGACACACTGGCAAGAACGTCTGTGGAGGAAATGTCATTTGCGAAAAACATCTCAATCTCAATGATTGTGACTGGAGTTCACTTTAGAGGTCACTTGCTGTGAGTTCAACAGCTGAATACACAGAAAATAATTACATCATCCTCTTAGTCTCCTGTCACCATGGCTACAATCACATCAGCGTGATGTGTCCACTGTCTTGACACATTTACTTGACGTCACTGAGAACTCCATCTCAGAAATCTTGGCACATTTTTATGTGACAGCATGACAGCTTTTAATAAAAGAAAAATCGAATTTCTTTAGATTTTAGTTCCTTGCTTTTTTAGAGCATTTGTTCTGAAAGAGCAAAATTTCTAAGGGTTTGGCACTCCATGACCAGAGACAGAACCATCTGTCTTTTGCTCAATGAATAATTCAAAATTACAGAGGTGCATTTCAGCACATGGCAAAGGTCTCTTTGACATTTGTGAGTTTGGAGCAACATATCCTGTGATCCTTTTTCATGGAACGTGGTCCTTATTTTAGCAAGACAATTCTGAACCATCTTAGATGCCTATTACAGGAACATAATGTGTATGTCTCTATAACATAAGTGTGTTATAAGGAGAAGGTTGATGTCATGTTTTTCAAGTGAAAGTTCAATGCTACTTCAGATTCAGAATTCTAAGTTCTTAGCTCCATTTTAGCTGTTAACCAAATAATAAATAAATAAAAGTTGTCCACAAATGTATTTAGTTAAAATACGCAACCTGCGAAAACACCCCTGATGGGTGAAATCAAATTCTATACTTTTTCAGGTTGCATAGGAAACCTGGAACCAGAAATGTAAACTTATTGGATGAATTACTACACAGATAAAGAAAGTAAAAGCACATTTAGGACAAAGGTGTCCTTAGTTGTTAAAATATTTTGCAGATGCAGTACATTTTATGTGAAAATGGCTAACTGTGTGTAAAACCATGCTCACTCAGCATACACACATCCACAACATTAACAGCAGATATGCGTGTAAAAAACTAACAATAAGGTACACATCAACGAAATAAAAATATTTCATCATATTAACATATGAAGACATTGGAAGTAAATAAGTTTATAAGTAAATAAATAAGTAAATAAGTGCCTGGTAAGTTGAAGAACTATACACTGCCCAAGAGTAGAAACAAATTTATAGTTGAGTTGCTTTAGAACCTCTCCAGTGCAGGTTTTCATCAGTGATGTATAGCCGACACTCTGCAAGCTTTTCTGCAGACCATGGCTCTTTCCCAGACTGCTGCTGCTGCTTAGTCAGTTCCCTCAACATTAAACTAATTCTTCACCTATATGGGGTTTGTGCACATTTTCCCTGACACAGAGTAACATTAGTTGAAGCTAATCAGCAATAACTGAGGGGATTTATTGCTTATCTAATAGTGACAACATCTCCACACTGAAGATTAAAACTAAAGCTGTACGTGTTTGTTTTTAATATACTGAAGTGAGTCTTGGGAATTACTAGTGTAAATGACTACGAGCTGAAGATTTTACTGACACAAAATAAATGTAATGACAGGTATATTCCCCCAAACTACATATTAGCTTTTTGACAGTGCCTTGCAAAATTATTCACCTTTTCTACATTTTTACATCTTTAAACTTATACAAATGTATTATATCAAATGAAAGAAACAATTTTAAAATTTGAATAATAATCAGAAAAGCACACATTTGCATCCAGCCTCCTTTACTCCTGTACCCCTAAATTCAGGGCACAAATTGCCATCACAAGTGGCCTAATTTATAAAACAATTATAATAATATATCAACAAAGTTTTTCTGTGAAGGTCTCTGAGAGTTTTTAAGAGAATATTACTAAACAAACAGCACCATGTGGACCAGGAAAACAGCAGACTTATCAGGGATAAAGGTGTGCATAAAATTGGTTATTAAACCATTTGCAAAGCTTTGAACATCTGAAAGAGCACATCAGGTGGAGAAAATGGTGAGGGTATGGCACAACTGCAAACCTATCAACACGTGGCCGCCCTCCTAAACTGACAGGACAGGCTTGAAGAGCGTTAATCACCAAAGCCGCTATGAGTTCAATGGTAACTCTGGAGAAGCTACAGGACAAGCACTAGTCACAAACTACTGAAAATTGGTCTTTACTGCAGAGTGGTAAAAAGAAAGCCATGTTTGAAAGCTGAAAGATTTTGAGCTGTTAGTTTAACAACAGTACTGTGGAGATGGCACATCTTTCTTATTGAGGAAAAACCAATGTGTTCAATATTATCAAGCACCTGTAATGCATATTTGATTGTCATTTTACAAACTGTTGTGAAGTGATCTTAGTCATTTAGGCATTTTATTGTGGTTTAACACTAGCATTACATTAACACAGATCAAAGAGATAAAACTGATTGCTAATTGACAATCAGTAAATCTAATGATTTATGAAGAGGAATAAGATCTCTGACATCTTAACTAGATGCTGTACAGAGATTAGTACTTCTTGCAGATTAAAAGTAGATTAAAGCGGAGATCTTAAAGAAAACAAAAAGCTCTGCAGTCCTGGTTCTCATTCAGCTGTTGATTAAGGCAAACACAGCAGTCCATATTAAATCATCAAGTCCAGACCATAAAACACACCTGTTTCTCTTTCTATGCTTTTCTCTTCACATTATCAAATAAAACACAATCTCCTTTTGCTACTTTACATATGTTTATGACTGTTTGAGGTGACAGAGAAAGAAAACCATACAGTGAACCAACCACGTTATAAGAGCCTGGTTCTGTCCTGTTCCTGTGAAGTAATGGAAACTGAGCCAAGCGCAGCATTCTGCTCCATGGCTGCCTCAGCAAAAACACAATATGTTGGCTCCAAAGGACCACACTGACAGGAAAGAATATCAAAGAATATCATCAGCTTTATCATACTTTTTCCATTGCATATATTAAATTCAGCTCGAGTAACTATGCAGACAACAAACAAGTAAGGTGGGAGATCACTGAATGATGAATGGGGATTAGAGTCTATAAACACAGGGTACTTGAGTCAGCAATATTTCTTGCTTTGCTAAACAATTTTCCATGCGCTTTTCCTATCACCTCTGCTTAAAACCAATTAATTGTTGAAAGACCTACATATCATTATAGGTCTCTGTATTTATCCTGAGATGGATTTGATAACTGCTTGTTGAATGTATGGTTTTATCTTTGAAAAATAAACTCAATGAAATGTTCTTATTTTTGAGGGCAATTAATACTCTCACAAAGTAACGTGCTTGAACTAAGCTTTTGACATTTAATATAGTGTATAAACCAATCATTCTTTAGATATTTTTAACATGGTAACAGATGTAGAAAAACAGTAACTGTAGCGTAAAAGGTCATGATTGTCATTGATAATTTCACAACATTAAAGTTAAATGGCAACACCGTGGATGTATTTTATGGGAACACCTCAACCACACTGTTTCCTTGTGTGACATAATGGAAAAATCTAAATAAATCAGCGACAAAAATGTGGACATACACAAGCGTGGTTCATCCTTGGGTGAATAAATGTATATGTATAAAGGTCATGGGAATGTTCTGTCATACCATTCAGCAAAGACATGGGTTTTTTATATATGAACATGATTTGGTGGAAAATGAGACCCCCTCATGCTGGCTGAAGGTAGAAAAAAGTATCATTATTCAACATGAAAATGGTTCTGTACCAACATGGGCTGAAATGCCCCTCAGAGAGGAAGAAGCCATAACTCCAGAAGCAACACAAAAAGCCAATTTACAGTTGCAAATACACGCAAAGAAAAATCCCTTACGTCCTGTGGTCTGATGAAACTAAAACCGAAGTGTTTAGTCATAATGACCACTAATACATTTGGAGGAAAGATGGTGAAGCTTGCAAGCCTAAGAACACCATCCCAACAAATATGGGGGCAGCAGCATCATGTTCTACATGTTTTGCCAACAGTGGGACTGGTGGCAAAAACATCAGATAGAAAGGTTCAGACCTGGGACAAAAGGTATTCCAAATTGACAATGACCCTAATCATCACCATAAAGGATAGAGGACCATGTTTTAGAGTGGTCATCAAAAAGCACTGATCTCAGTCCCACAAAAACTTGGGAGCAGAGCTGAAAAACATTAAGGCACACAGATCTGACTCGGTTACACCAGTCAAAACGCCACCAAACCACTGGAAGAATAACAAAAACATATGATCCAAGTATTACATCTTATAAGGCAATTACACCAAATTTTAATTAAATGTGTGTAAACTTCTCAAGTAAGAATCTCTATATTAAAAATTCTCCCAGCTTTTCTTTTGGTAAAATCAAACAGTAACATAAGAAACAAGTTTTTATTTCACTGTTGTTTGGGACTGCTAATTTTATCACCACTGGGAAAAAAAAAAACGTCAGTTAGCTTTCACCTATTTATCAGACTGGATGTGGAAGTCCACCAGGATCTGAGTACTACAATTCAAGTCCATGTTGACTTTGGGACCTCTAAAACTTTTAAATAAATGTATATGTATTTAATTTATAAACCAATGTGCAGAACATAGCAGCATCTCGTGGCAAAAAGTACCAACTGTGACCAACTAAAAAACACATAGAACATGAATGAAAAACCAATTTACTTGGGTTTGTAGTTTCATAACAAGTCTATTCAAAATAATACATGTACAGTAAATATTCCACTAGGTGTGAAAGAGTTAAATGTTGCTTCATCTTTATTGTATCCATGTTAAAGTCTATTTCGAATTAAGGAATGAATGTTAGGGTCAACTAAAAGCTTTGAGTCAGTTTGTTCAGAGCGTCTTCTAAAGGGAACAGTCCAAAAACAATGCATTTGTGGTAAAAATCGAGGTGAATTACCCATTTCAAAATGATAAAACCAAACATACTGCTTTATAAATGATATTACAAGGGGACAAAATGCATGCATGTATTCTTGGCATAAAAAAAGAAAACCTGCTGCAGTGCACACATGTCAGAAATTTATGTTTTCCTGTAATCATTTTATTAAGTACTGATAGTCAATCACAAACAGAAAAAAGCCTCCCTCGTGAATGTAGTGTATTTGGTGCTACTACATAGTTTATATAATGACCAGGGTGTGACTTGAGGAAAACATTGCCAACGTTCTGGACAAACCAGGAAAATATCTGAATGGACATCTGATCGGTTTTAAGTTACAGTCTGCGCCCAGACTTCCTGCTTTAAAAAAGAACCTGCAACACAACCCCTACAGAAGAACCTGGCCAAACTTCATAAGACGCTTGGTGTTTAAGGACTTATCAGATGTCCCTGGCAATGTCTGCCTCAACAGGAATCGTGATCTGAGCAGGAGGGCAGCCAGCTAGCGAAACGCTGTGCACCAGGCATTCCAACTGGGATTACATTGTGGTATTTAGTAACTTTTCCAAGACCCCCTTGCACAACTCTCTTATCACTAGTATGTTAGAACCTCAATGTTTTGTGGTTTAACTCCAGGCCAACTGAATACATTTTATTTTGTTTGCAAATCTACAGTTCAGCCGTCAGAATACATTGTGGTGCAGAAAACGCATGCAAGATCTCCCATGTAGTATGGATTCTGATGAATCCAACCAGTTAAATAGACTACAGGCATGTCTTGAAGACATGAAAACCTGGATGACTTTAAATTTTCTGCTTCTCAGTTCTGACAAGACAGATGTCCTCGTCTTTGGACCGGAGTTTTTAATAAGAAACTGGTAAGCCAGTCAATTAATTTGGATGGCATAATTAATGCCATTTTTACTTTATTAAAGTAAAAAACCTTAATGTTATTTGTAACAAGGATATGTCGATTAATATCCAACATTAAACATGTTTATAGGATTTCCTTAATTCACCTCCAAAATATTGCCAAAATTAAATCCCGTCTAGGAGTGTATCTTGAAAAACCAGTCCATGCATTTGTCCATACTCTAGACTTTGCTGTTTTTGTACTGCCATTTTTGCTTTTTTTTACATGCTCATCCAGGAGGAGTGAATGCTGTCAGTCAGTGACTCAATGAAATCTGCTGGGTTTTCTTAGATAAAAAACTATTTAACCAATTTGAATAATAAACTGATTTTGACTGCATTGTTTCATAACTAGGATCAGTTAAAATGCATGTACCTGACTTGGAATCTGTATAATTTGATTGAATTGACTTGTAAAGTGCCTTGAGACAACATGTGTTATGAAATGGCGATACAGTATATAGATTTTCATATATGAATGTGTTAAACAACTACTACCTGGAAAAAAATCGTTTCTCTTTCGCACCCCCCTGACACTCATAAAAATTATTGGTGAGAACACTGAACCCTACAGCTGTTTGCCCTCTGACCCCCTACTTGCATTAAAGATCATTAAGGAAGATGTAAATTGGGTCTTTCAGCATCAGAAAAGAGGAGCCTGCACTGACCAACTGGCCCCTATCTTCACTTAGATCTTTAACAAGTCTCTGGAGCTATGTGACGTTTCCTTCTGCTTTAACGCTCCACCATCATCCCGGTCCATCCATCACGGGGTCTAACTACTACAGACCTGTCAGCCTAATGTCACTGGTCATATAATCCTTTGGCGACTGGTGTTGAAGCATCTGAAGGACATCAGAGTTCCCTTGCCGGACCCCTGCACTTTGACTACCATGCAGGTCGGCAGATGATGCAGTCCACTTGGGACTACACTTCATCCTGCACCAACTCGACCAACTCGACGCTAGGATTCTCCTTGTGGACCTCAGTTTGGCCTTCAACACCATTAACCCAGATGTCCTCCAGCAGAGGCTCATCCAGCTCACAGTGGCTGCCTCAACCAGTCAGTTGATCACCAGCTTCTAGACTGACCAGCAGCAGCAGGTGAGGTTGTTGAGCATACAAGAACTATCAGCACCAGCGCCCCCTAGGGTTGTGATCTCTCCCCACTCCCCTTCTCTCTGTACACAAATGACTGCACCTCAGTGGACCCGTCTGTGAAACTCCTGAAGTTTGCAGATGACTCCACTGTCATTGGTCTGATCCCATACAGTGACGAGTCTGCATACAGACAGGATGTGGTTCAGCTTGTTCACTGTCCACCCGGAACTTAATCCGCACAAGACTGTGGAGATGACAGTGGCCTCTGGGAGAACTCACCCCACACTGCCTCCCCTCACCATCCTGAACAACACTGTGTCGACTGTGGATCACTTTCTGTTCTTAGGAACCACCCTGTCTTGGGAGCTGAGATGGTCCTCACACATAGACATTCAACTTAAGAACTATAGCCTTCCATGGGAGTTGCAGGTCATCTACTACATCGTAAATGTGTGGTTTGGCTCATCCCCATAACAGGACAGGTCCAGACTACAATGAACAATTAGGTCTCCAGAGAGGATCAACATGGCTAACATTTCTTCCCACCAGGACTCCAGGTCTAGGGTCAGGAAAAGGGCAGCCAACATCTCTGCAGACCCCACACATCCTGGACACAGAATATTGAAGGGCACACAGCAAAGTTATCTTGTTTTATCCTTTTGAGCTTTCAACCTCTGCTTGTTGAAGAACATTCTGGATTTGAAAATGTTGGCAGTCTTTTGGACATCTAAGAATTAACTCAGAGCTGTGCATTTTCTAGGGCATGCACACAGACTGATCTTTACAATTATTAAGGTTTTATATTCCAATTTGTTGATAAAAGATGATGGAGACCTCTTAAAATGTCAAATCAAGGGAGGTAGAATATGTGCCCCATTTACGGAGGCTATTAGTCTTCGACACCTTGGGACCTATGCTGCATGTTTACGCCCCTTCTCCCTCTTCCTGTCAGAATACCACAAATAAAGGCCAGTAGTGCCACATAAACCTTATAAAAAGTCAACCAATTGATAAAACGTTTAAAATCTAATCTGATTCCACTACTTCTTACTTTATCAAATATTAAATACACTTCAAAAACCTTTCAAAATCACAAAATCCATGAAACCCTAAAATTTAGTAAAACAGTAGCTGTAATTAAAATGATTAATATAATTTCAGGATGAATCAGATTGCCTCTGTTCTGGCGCAACTACTTCATTCCTGTTGTAAGCATCGACTGTATTGACATTATAGAAGGTGTGGGCTGAATATGATGAACGTGGGCAGTCTTGTTACATAAGCAAAAGTCCACTTCTCTGAATAAAGCAACATAAGACACTGACAAACCATGCATACATGCATGGTCAACAGATTGGACCAGAGACCAGGGCTGTGAAGATCATTTCAGCATCAAAAGTGTAAAGGAATTATGTAGGTATAGGCCATGAGGTGGCAAATCTATAGCAAATTACATTTTTTATATTATAAAAACAAAACCTGTATGATTCTCTTTTTCACTGCTAGCCCACAAAATAAAGGGGATCTCAATTGTACTTACCCATGTTAAAATTTAAAAGATTGTGTGCCATAGTTGTTTGTCTGCCTTCACACATATATGAACATTTCACATGACATCCTCACTTTTATCTATATGGCTTAATATGATGTTGACCACCCTTTGCAGCTATAACAGCTTCAACTCTTGTGGGAAGAATTTCCACATGGTTTATGAGTGTGTTTATGGGAAATTTTCACAATTCTCAACATTTGTGAGATCAGACATTGACAAAATGCTCCACACCAAACTTGATCCATCCTTGTCTTTATCAACCTTGCCCTGTGCTCTGGTACGCACTCATGTTGGAACAGGAAGTGGCCACTCCACGAACTGTTCCCACACAGTTGGAAGCATTAAATTGTCCAAAAGGTCCTGGTATGCTAAAGCATTAAGAGCACCTTTCACTGAAAGAAGGCGTCCTAAAAAACAGCCTCATGCCATAATCCCTTCTGCACCAAACTATACCCTTGACACAGTAAATTGGCACTTGTCTGTGGATCCCAGGCTTGTCCACTGAAATGCCAGACAGAGAAACCTGCTTTTTCAGTCCAGAGAACACGTCTTTACTGCTCTAGAGCCCAGCGGCAGCCTACTTTACACCAGTGTATCCAGCGCTTTGCATTGCACTTGGTGATGTAAGGCTTTGCTGCAGCTGCTCAGCCATAGGAACCTATTCCATAAAGCCATCTTCGCATAGTTCTCGAATTAATCCGAAAGCCACATGACAGACCTAACAGTTGGAATATTTAGTAGTAAGGAAATTACCAGAATAGACTTATTGAAGAGGTGGCATCCTATTGCAGCACCACACTGGAATTCACTGAGTTCCTGAGGTCGACCCATTCCCTCTCAAATGTTACTAAAAGCAGTCTGCATGCCTAGGTACTTGATTTTATACTACAGTGTGCATGGGAGTGATTGGAACACCTAAATTCATTGATTATGATCAGTGGGTTAATACCTTTAGTAATATAGTATGTGTACTGTTAAGTGCTTTGGATTATTTGTACACTTTACCTGTAGTTTTTTACAATATGATCCTTTTACTACTTTGTAACCTCTCTGCAAACTATGGCTTTAGAAAATGGATGCCAAAATGGAAAGGTCAATAAAATCGAATAAGGACTGCTGAACTTTTTCTGCATAACTGATGGCAGCTGTGAGCCCAAGAGGACTGGATGTGCCATAGCAGTTTCGCTCTACAAAAAGGATATTACAAGATTAGATTTATTATTTCCAGATTCAAGCCAGCTTCAAAGTAGGCATGCCATATTGATGTTATAGTAATCTGTGTTTATATGACCTTTAACCATTTTGAGTTATTGTGTGTAGATTGCACATGATTACTAACACACACAGACAACACCCCACCAAGGCAGGCAGCCCCTTGCAGGGTCCCCCCATGGCACCATCAGAGGCCCCAAGGCCATCCCATACACCCAGTGCCCACCAAACCAGCGCAGGTTCCGCTGCCAGGGGAACACGCTGTGCCCCCCAAAGCACAGTGTTTGTGAGTGTTTCTATGGTAATGATAAGTGTTGTAATCAATGCAGATGTGCATGTCTAAAATGCATTATAATTGGGATTGTGAATGGGGTGTACGAGACCTCACTGGATGCTGGAACCTAGTTAAAATGTGGTTTAATAAAGTAGCTAATGCAACCAGGTTATTTTAGCTTTTTTTTTTTTTCAAATCTATCCACAAACAGATTTTTCAGTTTTGTTGTAGAGGATATATGTCACACTAATGTAGAAAAAGTTTTAATATTATTTATTTTAGTCTTATCACATTAATGAACACTGTCGAACCTAATTTTAAGCTAAAGCTTCCATTTATAAAACTAGCTGCTACTTCATGTAAAGCTGGCTTTTCTCTCCACATGATGACTAACTTCCACCTCTCCATGCTGTTTCTGTCACTTCCTCCCTCTCCCAGCGGGTCTTTGGTTGTCATAGTTACATCCATTACACACTTTTAAGCTCTTAGATCCCTTGTGTTGCATTCACACTCCCTTCCTTACCTTCCATTTCTGTCACAGTCGTAGGGCTTAAAACAAAACAGAGCGCCTGTATTTTCCAGGAGAAGCTGGCAGGTTATGTTAAATAATAAAAAGACTTCACAGAAGAAAAAAATTGCAGTTTCATTCTGGTTAGTGTTAATTTGCTGACACACACAAGGCATAAAATATTAATAATAATAATAAGAAGAAACCTAGGTATGGATTATACCCATCTACCAGGCTGTATGGTGGAGCAGTCGTTAGCACTTCTGCCTTGCAGACATTGACTATGGCCTGCCCATACTTTGAATACAAACTTGGTCCTCAAATCATTAGAAAAGCGCCGTTAGCCTCAGACATTGCTGCCACTTTGAGTGGCCTATTCTAAAAATTTGAATTGTGAACTTGTTGTTTAAACAAGTAGCAACTGTTCTTTTTTGTTAGCTTTCAGAGCTAATTTGGTCTCATTCCCAATTACTCAAAACAAACCTTGGTCAGATATCACTGCCTCATTTTACTAGTTATTGGTTTCAGTTTATTCTTACTTGGTCCTTTTTACTATTTTTCCCATAGTTTATCAGATTTCCGTATCCTTTCCATTTTTACTTTGCAGTTTTGTCAAGAAACTCTAACAAAAATTCTTCACCGAGAGCAAAGTGTAAGGAGTCAATTTGTGCAACCTATGCAAACTATGCAACTTATAGCGCAAACTGCAGTAAAGTGGTTTGTTTTTGGTCCTCATCAATTCAATTCAATTTAAATTCAAAAATACTTTATTCATCTCAAAGGGAAATTAAATCATATGCAGAGCTGCATATTAGAAGTAGTCTGTAGTTTAGCTTCCTTCTTTTCTTCCTGGGATCAGTGTTTCAGTTTCCAGTTAGTATTAAAACACAAGAAGTCAAAATGAATGTGGCCAAATAGTATAAAGTTGAAGTTATCAATAAGTAACTCAGTATGCTTGCTCCTTTTTACTTTGTCAAAAAAGTTATATAAAATATTGACCTCATGTTGTGGTTGGACTACAAGACAATAAAGATCGGCTTATGGAAAGAGTTTAAGCCCTTTACATACTCCGCAAGAACCGAAAAATATGCTCTATCCTAGCGCTAGAAGGAAAGAATGAAGTTAACCTTTTCTTTCAGCTCTGGTTTTGGAGGCCTTGCAGCTTGTTGTAAACACATCATCTGGGCAGAACATTTTTTCTCATTTGTTGGACAACTATAAAGTAACTGGTTGGAAATTTGAATTGAGCATGATGAATGGGGAGAAGATAAAAACTGTCATTCCCACTATGAGGACTTCCAAGTATTTCTACACTTAAGTTGGGAAATGAAGCATCCTGGCCAAAACCAACTTGTTCTTGCCACCTCGAGTAAACAATTGTCTTTCTTGTATGTACATACCTTAACAACACTGCTGTGAGCAGATCAGGTATGATTTTAGCTATTAAAAGTAAAGAGTTCCTTAATTGCGTCCTTTTTATGTTAGGTAAAAACTCCTCAGTACAGGACATCATCAAATACACAACTAATATGCTAAAATATGATTATACAGTAAGTTTTGAAAGCATAGAATGATATGAAAGATCAGCATTGAAATGAATATTTTTTACCTTCATAATAATGTAGCTATGTGGCTGTGAGATCACCCTGATCCAACATCATGAGCAGCCCTTAGTCATTATTTCTCAGCACAGTCCCACTATTTACCTAAGCCCGATCATCTCTGACTGAGTTCTATATTAGCTCTAAAGTGCATGAGGTTGTGCCCAACCTCCTTCAACAAAATTACCAACCTTATGACTGTGCCATTACTGACAAACCTTGTAACTTTTTAGATTTTTCATTGCTTCTCCACCTATAATCAAAATTATCTTTTAATCACCCCTAAACTCAACGAGACAACAATTTGCTAACTGACACATTAGTTTTATCTTAGGCCCTCTCTCACTGGCTTTTAACAGTATTTATTTTTCTAAACATCTCCCCTTCTTGCATAATTCTCACCTTTAACACCCACAACTCAGCACTTCGTCGCTTTAATAGTGTGTGATAGTCCCTGGATGTTCCCAGATTACTCATTCGGCATGCTATCCACACCATTTTCACGTGTGTCCCTTGGCAACAAGTGGAACACTGAATGCAACAAGCAAAAGCAAAACATTATCCTCTTCTTTGTTACACATGGCTTTTCATCTTCCTGGTTGTTGAATATTCTTTTAATAGCCCTCCTCCTTTTTACTGCCTACTCATGTCTTTATGTGGCCTCTTGCCTCTTTCCCAATACAGACCCATCCAGCGTCTTTTTCGTTGACATAAAACAAATCTGTGATGTTTCTTTTTATCTGCTTTTTCTGAAGCCTCTCCTCTTCCCTCTCATCACTACCCGACTGTCTCTTCTCCACAGAATCACAGCAACACAACAGTCATGTCTCATCAGCCAAGATCGCGTCTTGCATCAGAATCATGAGCTTTTCATTTGAACTCCTGTCCCTTGTGTTTGTCATTGCAATCCTCTTTCCCCACATTTCCTCCTAAAACTGTGCCATGTTCTTCGTTCTCCTGCATTTGGTAAATTTGCATTGTTTCTGCCTTAACTGCTAGAGGCATGACTCAAGTCTCTTAAGTGAGAGTGCTATACAATTCTATATTGGAATCTGCGGTGCATAAAATCACCCCAGATTTAACCTTTTACACACGTGCAATTACTTCCACCAAGGTCTTCAAAATGCTTGCGCCATGACTTTGGATCTAGTGAAATTAACATCGTATGCTGCGGATGATGTCCTTGCTATGCTGTTACAATCAAAAGATGTTTGTTTGGATGTTCATTTGAAACCAGATATTTACACATGCTGTATTGACAGACACCTTTTTCTCTAACTGTGAGAAATTAAATTAAACAAACCTTTTCCTGTTTTAGCTTCAGTAAGGATTACTACAATTATTTTAATTTGATAAATGTCAGATTAGGGAGAGAGATTATTTTTTATTACTTTTTTTCCAAGTTAGAAGTTTAGATAGAAAATTACTGTGCCTTCAAACAATTAGAGGATGCCAAGATGGTGATGTCATGGTTTGCAAGCTTCTGATAGATTAATTTATAACATTTGAGTTAAATGAAGGCACAACTGTGGATTTACTTTAAGGTACACCTCAAACACATTGTAACCTTGTGTGACATAATAGGAAATTCAACCTGAAAAGACTCACAATAAGAAATGCAAGTATAAACACCCTGAGAATGTACAGCCAGAGATGAACTTGTTTTTGTGTGAAATGTGCAAATAAACACCAGAACAGATCAAGACATTGGAAAGATGCTAGCTGAGAGTATCATTATCAGCGATAAAATGAGTACTGTACAGATAAAATGCCACTCAGAGCGGAAGAAGCCATTAATCTAAAAGCAACATTTTAGATCATGGTTTAGATCGTGGTTTGCAAATGCACTGAGGAACAAAAACCTTAATTCCTGAAGACTTGAAGTCTTGAGGTATGATGAAAGTATATTTGTGTGTGACAATGATGACCATTGTTACATTTGGATGAAAAAGGGTGAAGCTTGCAAGCTTGAGAACACCATCCCATGTGGAAAATAAAGTGGGGCTACCACCATGGTGTGTGGTTGTTTTGTTGAAGGAGGGACTGGTGCACTTCCCAAAATAGGTGACATTATGAGGAAAGAAGATTTTCGGAAATATTGAAGCAACTCCGAGTGGTCTTCGGCTAAATTAACAGTTGGCAGTAGTGACTTCCCCGTCTACCAAGCAAAGAGAACTGAGTGTGATCTTAAACAACAGGTAAATGCCAGGTCCTGGTGTGAGAAGCTGATAAGACCCAAAGGTCTTTCTCCCTAAAATCCCTAATCAATTTAATTTATGAGACTGATTCTTGATGCATAAATATAATCTAAAGCAGCCTTTTTATTGCTAGAGATCAAAATGATTGTTAATAAAAGAGAAAATATCACTACATCCCAGTGTCTTGCTCGCTTACCATTTTAACTATTCCTCTTCCTAGTACCGTAACTTCCCTCAGGGTTTATTTTCTTATCTTTCTGCTCATTTTCATTACATTTACATTACACAAAGCATGATCCTTCTTTTCAGCAGCAGAACAACAATAAAACAAGTATAGAAAGGTGGGTTCCTCAACCTGAACATACTATAGCAATAATAAAAGACACAGTAAATCTTGTTCAGTAAAGGTTACCTTCCTTATCCACTAGAAAGGGAAAAAACACTTGTTACACAGTATAATAAAGAAGACTGTAGAGTATATTTGCAGGGCAATAACAGAAAACAGCTGACTTTACATAATACTGAATCTTGTAGAATGAATGGTGCTTAGCCAGCAGTCTTTTAACAGCAAAAACCTCAGCATAAACCAACACACTGTAAAGCAATGCACACAATACAATATTTGAAGTTTACTTTTAAAATCGCAGCCATTGGCACACCTTTTTTAAAATTTTGTTTTATTATTAAAATTCACTAAAAATGTTAACCCATGAAAACAACGCCTAATGTCCCCTAATAAAATATTTATTTTTGTATTAAATAAAAGGTCTTACCATTGTAGAACGTCTGTTTTGTGGCAATGGCCAAGCAGGTTAATAGCTGTATCTATCAGACATTTTTATGACCACAGCATTATAAAAGTAAGATTTATGGCTCTGAGTATGACTGTGTTTTAGCTTCCAAGATAAGTTACTTTCAGGTTTTTCCTACTCATAACTAAGAAAGGTGATACAATCTAAAACAAATACCCCCCCGCCCCCTCTTTCAAAATGGCTCTTAAATAAAAAAGCTAAAGTAGTTGGCTAATGCACACCCACCAAAACCTTAAATGTCAGGATGAAAATTGTATCTCAGCCTGAAGATAGACAGCATAGACAGAATTTTGTAGTAAAAAGTGTGTAAAAGCATAATGGACAGTCACTTGTGTTGACTTTGCAGCAATCCCTCATACTGAGCATGCATGTAGGGACAGGGGAGAGGAAAACTTCCTTTTAACAGGAAAAAACCTCCAGCAGAACCAGGCTCAGTGTGAGCGGCCATCTGCCACGACCAACTGGGGGTTTGAGAGAACAGAGCAGAGACACAAAAACAACACAGAAGCACTCATCCAGGAGTACTTTCTATGGGAAAGAAAAGTAAAACATTAATGGTAGTAGCTCCTTTAGCGGCTTTATCTAGGAGAGAAAGACAGCTAAGCAGATAAACTCTGAGCCAGTTTTCAAGTTTAGAGTATGAAAGAACGCACATACAGTTAGTCACAGTAAAAGTGAATGACTGAGCAGTCCTCACTGAGGGCTTGATAGGGCTCACTCTCCGGCTGCATACAGGTTATGGATGCAATTAAGACTTATTTTATGAAACATTGGTATGGCTAAAGGTACATACCATAATAACTAAGGCCTGGCAAGTCCCTTACTTTTTCAGCCCTCTGCAGTATATTTCGTGTCAACAAAATTCCTGGCATTAAAGATCAGACTGGCATTAGGGAACGGCAATATTGACTTCAATTTTTACCACAATATGGGTTCATCACAATACTAAGCTGGACACAGTTGATATTTATTATGAAACTATCTAGAAGAAAAGATATACATGAATATTTAAAAAAAGTTTGTAAAGGAGCAAGGGAGATATGCTGTATTTTATGTTATTTTTGTTTTACTTATTGATACCTGTCTAATAGTCTGGAGGATTATTATAGTATTTGTAGTTTTCAGTGATTGAGAGGGATCCAGCATTGTAACTTGCAAAAGTTTTATTTTAAATATTTCATTTCTAAGAAACTTGAATTTTCACTTTATCCAGACACCTAGAGTTTTGTTATTTTTAGGTCTTAAAGAAAAGTCAGAATGGGTTACAATATGGTAACAGCAGAATAGAGCTGTACAAAATTAGTAATAGATTGGCCACAAAATCTCTAATTGGTGCATCTGTAGGTAACACTAAGGTTTTATCAAAATATCTGTTCCCTGTCAATAAAAAAATGAGTATAATAAAATAACTAGAATCTTTAAAAATAACACAGATGCTTTCTACTAATAGGATATTAGACTCTTATGTGTTCCAATGGCGAAAAAACAACAACATGTCTAATAATATCAGTAAATATTTCAAAAATTCTGAAATCTTCAGAAAATTTTTTTATGTTAGGGCATATTGATGGCAAAGGCTGCACAGTCACACATTCAGCCTGCCAAAGTGGACCTATAAATTCAAATGTCTGCTAAGCAGGTTGTGAGAAGGCATTCTTGGCATTTATCTAATCTAATCAATACTATACTGAGTCAATCTGGGTGAAACGAAGGGAGAGACGTTAAAGATCACAGATGACAAAAGGTGACACTTGCCACCTCGCACATCTTTTCTCCCTTTTATCTGCTCTCCTATTTTATAATCCTCAGCCCTCCATCAGCACCCTCACCCCACCGCACCCCTATTTTCACCCCTTTTCATTGTTCCTTGATTGTTTACCTTTACTCTCATCTGATCCTCAAGTATTGCCCTGCCTACATTTATCATCTGCTCACAAAGACACTAATAGGTGCTCAATGACTTTGAGATGATTTAAACACACAAGATGATATTAATATAAAAAAACAACGAATCTCTACATGGCTGCACAGTGGTGGAGTTGGTAGCACTTGCAGCAATAAGATCCTGAAATCGAAACTGTTATACTCTGGCTTCCTCCCACAGTCCAAAAATTAGACTGTTAGGTTAATTGGTTACTCTAAATTGCTCTTAGGTATGAATGTATGTGTGCATGGTTGTTTGTCCTTATTGGCCTTGTGTTGCCCTGAGATGGACTGGAGACCTATCCAGGGTGTACCCTGCCTCTCCCCCAATGACTGCTTGAGATGGGCACCAGCCCTCCTGCAACCCTACAAGGACAAGCGGGTATAGACAATGGGCGGATGGATGAAATCTCCACCTTTTTCCAGTCCACTTTGGTAAACATTAACTCAATTCTGCACACAAAATTCATTACATAACATATATTTAGCGTAAAAACTAAACAACTAAAGGGGCTTTGCTTTGCCAAGATAAAGCTCAGTAAATCATGTCATCAAACCACTTACTGAAGTCTCTTAGCAACAAAAGCCAGAGCTGCCACCCATCAACAAGGTAGAGAACATTTATCTTCTGAGGACAAAAGGCTTGAAAACCAACAATTCTAAAACGTCTTTGTCCAAAATGTCCATTCTCTGACCACCTAGAAGGATTTCTGTTTTAACCCCAGCAGCCACACCATGATGTTTACAAAGCTCTGAGCGTCTTTTACCTTCTTTCCCTTCTTCTTGCGGTGAGCCGACTTCCCTGTGGATTTCTCTTTAGCTTCCTCACTCATCCCGGCAGCTGTGAGAACCCCAAACAGCTGTGTGTCAGGTCCAAAAAGGCTGGTTTTGTTAATCCAACATGAATGAGTGGAGAAGAGTGGAGTGGCTGCCAGTCTGGAAGCGCACAGCGAACAACTCGCTCAGCTGCTCACACCCACTTACACACACACACACACACACACACACACACACTCTGAATATGAGAGGAGCCAGTGAGGCTCAGAGGCCATGGAGAGATGCACATTCTGACTCTTTCTCTTTGCCTCTGTTCCTCTCTCTTTTTTTTCATCCACTTCACTTCTACCTGTGGTCGCCTCCCACATGCACCACAAGTGAGATCACAGCAGCAACAAGCCAGAGCACGGGGGCTTGAGTATTAATAGTTGCCAGCTCATCCACAGGTTGTTTGTGTCTGTGCACCTCTAACAGATCAAAAAAACACCTCTTCAAAGAGTTCAAAACAAAAAAAAATAACATAGATTTATTAATATTGGCCCATTAACAGGCACTGGCTACGATATTATGATGGAATGATATCCTTGAGCAGTTTTCAAGATTACAACAGAAACAAAATATGATGTAACTTGTTTTTTTAACAAAATACTATTATATTCTACACTCTTATCACATATTTTAAAAATTAATATTTATAATAGTGATTTAAAAATATTTTGATTTTAATGAATAGATTTCTGAATGCCCCTGCGGGTATACAAGTTATTCTTTTTTTACTCCAACTGCCTATAATGTATTACCTCCACTATAAGGTGGGAATTATACAGCAAGTTTTTAGTAACAAGAAATAGAAAACCACTCTCCAACTGCACAAAGGGTTTCCAGGTCATGGTCATGTGTGGATCCTACTGGTTACCACACATGCCAAATAATTTGCCATCATGTCTGTTTTATTTCCAGACAGAAGACTTGTTTAAAAGTGAACAACTTTAAGGGGTTTCCTCTCATTTTACATCATACACAGCTGACTGATAGCTCAAAAACAACTGGTGGGGGAGGAAAAAAAAATAAGACAGGGCATCACACTAGCCAAATATTAGCTAATATTATATGGAAGCAGTCTTTTACATTTATGATATTGCAATCCCTGACCATGAGATGTTGATTTAAACAAAAAAAAATCACTCTCTTGCTTTGTCTAAGAGAGAGACACCACTGAACACAGAAAGACGGGCAAGTGTATCATCTATAAAAAGAGAACATTAGGTTATAGCCCCCTCGAGGAAGGTGTCACAGCGATATAAAACACTAGGCCAGGTGTAGCTTCTATGAGGAGAAAAACAAAACAATTAATTCATTCATCTGACTTATACCAAACTCAAAACAACGTGCATCACATAACTTTCTGTTTCTGATTCATTTACAGGCCTAAAAAGTGGAAAGTTTAAGTTTCCATACATTTAATGAACAGGAAAAGGTTCTCCTGACGTTTTTTATTATATGGAGGCCAATGATCAGTTGTTCAAAGGAAATTTGGCTGATTTTAATCCCTGGCTGATTGACTGATGCACCCTTAATAGTTTCTGCAACTTTAACTTTTATTTTTTACAGTGGAAAGTAGCCAATTTTTTGCAAAGTAATTTCTGGAGTGCGTCACAAATGCATCACATAACCATCAGGGTAACTGGTGTCATGCTCATAAACACAACCTAAAGACTATATTATTAAGGACCTGAATGCTCTGCATTACAAATTCCTGCGTGGACACAAATTTTACCTCAAGATTATATACTAAATGAGGAGAAGGTTATAAGATTATGAACGACTATTCACAAAGCAAGACAAATGTGAAACAAAAACTTTTGAACATTCACCTTCAACCTACAGCTTCCTTATCAATACTGAACAAAGGCAGGAACTCCCCCATGGTGGTGGATCATTGGATTATTGAACTCACATGGAGTGTCTTTTTGTGAGTGGATTATGCCAGTGTGAGTTAGTTTGCCCAGTACAATTATAACTGCACCATCCACTGAGGAACAGAAGAATTTAGGGATTGTATCCAAGACTACTCATTATTTTTATTCTCTTAGGCAGAACCACACATTCTGTCTGTTTAATTTTCTACCTTCCATTCTGTCTGCAGTAATTAGGCTCATGCTGCAGATAAAATGTTCATTTTAAGGAGTGATATTGTGTTATATTTCACATGAGGCCTATGACCTTTCATGTTTACACTGTAAACGGGTTCTGACTGAACTGAAGCATGTAGTGTGACACCTGGTGGCCATAGCTTGCGATTACAAAAACAACAAAGTGCAGTTTTGACAATTATTTCCAAATCTTGATCCAATTAAATATCATAAAGTAGCATCGTTCTCTTCAGTTGTGAGTACTTGTTAGATTTCAATTATGCTACAATTCCATGAGCAGTTTATTCTACTTCCATAAAAGGATTTATTCCCAATTTTTTCTGAAGTCCAGCAGTAAGACCTTCAACATGTAATGTCGAAACATCACAAACCTGCTCCTTAAATTAGCTTTCCTGGCAGACTCAGATTTTGCTTTTTAAAAAATGGCACTGAGGGGGGAAGGCTTAATTTCCTGCAAAGTTTCTGCAAAGAAATATGCAGTGACCTTAAGTTGCATGTGTAATTGTGAGGATAAAATTCAAATAATTAAGCTATTTTAGATTTTTTGATTTCCTCCACCAGTCAAATCAAACAGACCACTCAATTTATTTGAAATGTATGCATCCTGCAAACATATAAAAAGGCAAGTTCTCTTAGAAACCCAGAAAAACAAATCTTTTAAATTTATAGTAACATTGTAAAGGTAAGCGTCACTCCTGTTTATTTAAAAAGTTTCATGTTAATATTACTTTATTTGTACTAGTCCAAATTATAGTATAGTGCTATTTTAGGAGGGGTTCTAAAAGTAGTTGCATTTTTGTTTTTTTCCAAAGAAAAACAGTTGTATCATGTGATGTTCAGTTTTCTCCAGATCTTTGGAACATTGATTGAAGAGTCCTCCACTTTCCTACATGTTGCGGTCAGATGGTAGAAAGAAGGATACTATATTATATTCCTCACAAGAAAAAAAGATTTGACTTTTTGAGGAAAAAGCTAAAGGAGCACCAACCATAACTCATAATAAGGTAAGAAAAGGGATGCATGGTGTAAGAAAATCATGTCACGTCGATGTTATTGGTAAGTATTGCAATGACGATATCGGTTTCAATAAATCTACATTTTCCGCCCTCCTCTCTTCTTCATATGTGCTTCTAATGTGATGTTTAGCATCTATGGCATCTTCGGTCAGGTGTGGGCTTGCAGTGAAACTCCCATCAAGCAGGGTGGTTCTTATGCTGACATGTGAATCGGGGCCTCAAACCAAACGGTGCTTTGTTTTAATATTGACAATGTATTTGTGACAGGCTGAGGTAATGCTGTTTCAAAACTAAAGTGGGCAAAAGTTACATGCAGCCAACTTCAGGCTCTAACACAGCACATATGTGACTAATTACCCAGCTATAATCAGTCAAGACACTCAAGAATAGCAAAAAGGTATAATTTTCTGCACAATGACCACTTAGAAACTACTACTAAATTTAGTGGGTGCTTATTCTTTAAGCATTTGCTTAGGTCTGCATGGCAGAAATAAACATGCCTGTAAATCTAAATTTTAGATAACATTATTATGGTTAATGGCCTGTAGTTGTATAGCGCTTTATCTCTGAGGACCCCAAAGCGCTTTACACTGCAATCAGTGATCCACCTATTCATACACACATTCACACACTGACACTGGTAAGCTACATTGTAGCCACAGCGGCCCTGGGAGAGACTGACAGAAGTGAGGCTGGGATACAATCGGCGCCACCGAGCCCTCTGACCACCATCAGCAGACAAGGCGGGTGAAGTTTCTTACCTAAGGACACGACTGAGACAGACAGAGCCTGGCAACCCACCGATTATAGGACAAACCCCTACCACTGTCACCCCGCAACAGAAATATGATTAACTGCAAAAATGATATTATAGCAACAGTATGTTGGAATTCTGTGTTAAATGAAAGCATTTACATCATGTTTCATATTTTTTTCTAAATACCTTGAAGTAGTGGTAGTTCTACTCGTAGTGTGAAAAACTCATGTTTGGTGTCACATATCAGCTCTTCCAGCACATCTTCTCTGTTCTTCCAGCTCTGCCTCTTCAGAGCATCCTCTCACCTCTCAGTGCAAATTGAAACTGGCAGCTCAAACACACATTCACTTTCACGCACAGAATAATGTCTCCACCTGATTGCATCCAACCATACAGCTGTAACTCAATACCCTTACAAATAATATTCTCTCTTTCAATCAGCCATTAGAAGCCTGCTGGAAAGGGGAGGGTTTTTTATGATTGCACTGTAAGTGCTCCATAACTCTGAATAATAACAAAGAGAAGTGGTGGTTATTGGAGATAGTGGGTGGTCAGGACCAGTGGGATGCTAATGGGAAAAAAACAAACAGCCTGACAGAGGGATGCATTTCCACCGGAATGATAAGTAAATTTCAGATATCACAAGGGAAATATGGGAGATCATTAATTTCTTTCAGTTATGGTTCCTTAACCATTGCAGAGAAAAAAAAAAAAAAACAGTTGGGAAACATCATAAAGGAGAGATGGTGAATATGAAGTCTGCCTGTCTAAATGTAACAAGAGATGTATTTCTCTGATTTATGGGCGTACTGTAACTGGGAAGTTTGCAGCAGCCGAAGATTTTTTGGTGTGCTGACTGGAGATTGGATGATCCAAAGACATGATGCGAAGTGGATGTTGTGCAACAATAGCTTTCAGTTGGCTAAGAATAACTGTTAGTAAGTGTCAAAGGCAATTATTAATAAAATTAGAAATTCAATCAAAATCACCAAGGACAGCACCTGATTATCAGGAAATAGTCAAACACCTCTGTCAGTTATTGTTTTATGAATATGCCTGGTGAGGTGTGGTATTATAAAAACAAAAGATAAAGGAGTAAATTTGTGCACTTGCATCCTCAAACAGCAATCACTACACACATATACAGAATAAACTCAAATAACTTCTCTCCAAAATACAAGAATTTATTAACAAAATACTTTAACCTCCATTTAAAATACTTTAGTCCAAACAGCTATAAACAAGGCTTGTCATGATTTTTACAGCCGACTTAACCCACATGCAGAGACACTCAGAGAACTTGTTAAATAAAGAAGTTTATTGAAATTTGGACAAGCACAACAGGAGCGGAGAATCTAATCTCCCGTCACTGAAAAAACGCAAAGAGAAATGATTAGTGGCTGAACCTCAGAATAGGACCTAACCAAAACATTCTCTTACTGGAGAATCTGGGGAAACCGCCAGGGAGAGGATAAGTGTCAGGAAAGAAGCCCCGCTTGCCAGGTTCAGTCCAATTCCAGGAAGTAGCCAGTACCACAACGGGGAACTGGGACAGGTCAGGCAGAAATCGCACCTAGAACAGGTAACAGGGGAAGTTAGAATTCACACAGAAAAATAATTCAAAAACCCTTCACAGCAATTTTTGTAAAAGTTTTCAGAGCTGGCCAGAAGATTACCACAGAGGCAAAAACACTCAGGCGACGAGGTGTTGGCAACCATCCTCTTTATGGTTCCCAGCTGATGAATAGATGCGTAACACCTGTCGCCTCAGGACTCTCCTACTGCCGGCACCTAGTGTTGGAAAGGTGTTAGCAGCAGGCAGCAGATGACTCCAGATCCTGACACCACCTCCCCCTCAACACCCGCCTCCTGGCGGCCCAGAAGACGTGGTTTGGGAGGCCCGGAAATCCCGGATCAGGGAGGGATCGATGATGAAGGAACCCGGAACCCAGGAGCGGTCCTCCGGACCGTACCCCTCCCAGTCGACGAGGTACTGACATCCACGTCCCCGTCATCGAGAGGCCACAATGCGGTGAACAGAGTAGACAGGGTGGCCCTGAAAGTCCCGGGCGGGCGGAGGGGGCAAGGCCGGAGGGCAGAGCGGGCAGGCTTCAATTGAGAAACGTGAAAAACAGGGTGAACACGGAGACTGGGAGGCAGACGGAGGCGAACAGAGGCAGGACCAACAAGAGAATCAACCATGTAGGGTCCGATGAACCTGGGAGAAAGCTTTCTGGACAGGGACTTGAATGGGATGTCCCGTGCGGCGAGCCAAACCTTTTGACCCGGGAGGTAACTAGGAGCAGGCAGACGTCGACGGTCTGCGTAGCGCTTGTTTTGGGCTGCTGTCCAGCGAAGCGCCCGGCTGGCGGTGTTTCATACCCGCTTACATCTCCGGATGTGGTGTCGCACAGTAGGGACAGTGATGTCCTTCTCCTCCGATGGAAACAACGGGGGCTGGTATCCCAAGGAGGCTTTGAAAGGCGAATAGCCGGTGGCTGAAGAGTAGTGGGAGTTGTGAGCGTATTCGATCCACCCCAAGTGGTCGCTCCATTCAGCGGGACAGGTGGACGTTACGCATCACCAATAACGTCTGGAAATTGCGGCGATGGTCCTACTGACAGCAGGGTGGGCGGAGAACTTGGCCGAATGGAACCAGCCGATCAATCTGGATCGCACTGAAGCTGGAACGTAGGTCCTTCCAGGGGGTCCAGTTCCTGGCCCAGGATCGTCAGGAAGGGCTCGCCGCACCAGGTCCTCTATCTCCCAGGTTAATGAGCCCACTGTACAGCTTGGCGGCAGGATCGACTCTGCCTTTCTTTCTGAATCTTCAGGTCCGAATTGGCGGGACAGAGCGTCAGGTTTGAGGTTCTTCGATCCTGGCCTAAAAGAAATAGATAGATTAAATCGGGAAAAGAAAAGTGACCAACGTGATTGACGTGCATTAAGACACTTAGCTGATTGGATGTACGACAAATTTTTATGGTCTGTCCAGACCAACACGGGGTGTTCGGTGCCCTTCAGCCAATGCCTCCACTCCTCTAGGGCCAACTTAATGGCCAGAAGCTCCCTATCTCCAACCTGATAGTTCCGTTCAGCAGGGGTCAGCTGACGGGAGAAAAAGGTGCAGGGGTGAAGCCTTCCATCCAGGTCTGAAAGCTGGGAGAGAACCGCTCCCACCCCAGTATCCGAGGCGTCTACCTCCAGCGTAAACTGCCTTTTAGAGTCAGGATGGATCAGAACCGGCGCCTGAGAGAACAGCTTTTTCAGCCGGGTGAAGGCGGTCTCGGCCTCCGATCCCCAGCTGAAGGTCGTCTTGCTGGAAGTTAGTGCAGTTAATGGGGCCGCCACCTGGCTGTAATCTCTAATAAACCTTCGGTAGAAGTTGGCGAACCCCAAGAACTGCTGCAACCTCCTCCGGGAGTCAGGTAATGGCCAGTCCATCACTGCTTGAACCTTTCCTGGGTCAGCGCGAACCTGTCCCTCCTCCAACACGAACCCGAGGAAGCTGACGGTCGACTGATGGAAGTCGCACTTCTCCACTTTAACATACAGTCTGTTCTCGAGGAGGCGCTGTAGGACTTGTCTAACATGGCGGCGGTGTTCCTCAAGACATCTGGAAAAAATCACAATGTCGTCCAGATATACAAATACAAAAATATTCAAAAAATCTCTCAACACGTCGTTGACGAGTGCCTGAAAAACTGCTGGGGCATTACTTAGGCTGAAAGGCATAACTAGATATTCAAAATGTCCCAGGGGAGTCTTGAATGCCGTCTTCCACTCATCTCCCTGGCGGATTCTGACTAAGTGGTAGGCATTTCTGAGGTCCAGCTTAGAGAAAACAACAGCGCCATGTATAGGCTCAAACGCAGAAGCTAACAAAGGAAGAGGATATTTTATTCTTTTACTGTAATTGGGGTTCAAACCCGTAATCTATACAGGGGTGTAAAACCCCCGTCCTTTTTTCCCCACAAAAAAGAAACCTGCCCCTAAAGGAGATGAAGAAGGACGGATAATTCCAGCAGCTAAAGACTCCGCAATGTTTTTCTCCATTACTCTTCTCTCCGGCCCAGAGATGCTTTAGAGCCGACTGGAGGGCAAAGGAGCACCTGGGAGGAGGTTAATAGCGCAGTCGTACGGTCTATGAGGCGGCAGAGACAGAGCCCGAAATTTGCTAAAAAACATTTTGAGGTCGTGATACTCGGAGGGGACCCTTGTTAAATCTGGGAGTTCCTCCTCTTCACCCTCCTTACCAGGGGTTGCAGGGCAGACGGCTGACTGTAAACATGAACTGAGACAACCCTCAGACCAAGCCTCCACCCGCAAATCCACCCAATTAATATGGGGGTTATGACGCTGGAGCCAGGGGAAACCGAGTACTAACGTACTCTGAGCAATGGGAAAAACATAAAAAGACACCTGTTCTCGGTGATTACCAGACAAAATAAGCTCAAGTGGCTGTGTCTGATGGGTGATCTCATGTAGTGATAACCCATCCAAGGCTAAAACCCTACGGGGCTGGGCCAACCTCTCTGTGGCAATTTGTTTCTTGGAAACAAAATCATAGTCAATCAAGTTCAAGTCACAGCCAGAATCAACTAGGGCAGATAAACCCTTAGCGTGATGGTTCAAAAATAAGGTAGCCGGTAATGTGAATCGAGGGGTTTTACTACTGGAGGATTGGTCCGTCTGTTGCCCCATCACAGCCAACGGACCCGCCCTTTTGGCCGGACAGGACAAGCGAAAATGAAATGGCCGGAGGCACCACAATAAAAACATTGGTTAGCCTCCCGGCGTCGTCGTTGCTCTCCAGGTGAGAGACTGGCTCTCCCTACCTGCATGAGCTCGGTCTCGGGGTGGCTGACTTGAGGCTCTAACGACACTGGTAACGGGGACATGGGAAACGGGGAAGACCACCCCACTGCCCTCTCG
Organism: Crenichthys baileyi; assembly: GCA_036173005.1. Classification (NCBI taxonomy): domain Eukaryota; kingdom Metazoa; phylum Chordata; class Actinopteri; order Cyprinodontiformes; family Goodeidae; genus Crenichthys; species Crenichthys baileyi. The sequence goes on from JAHHUM010002446.1 coordinate 101,734, forward strand.
GAGCGATCCCTCCTCCTCTCCCGTAGGCGAGAATCAATGCGGACAGCCAAATCAATGTACTTATCTAACCCCTCTGGCTCATCTAAGAGGACTAACTCGTCCTTAATGGGCTCGTCCAGAGACTGGAAAAACGCCGCCTTTAACACGCTTGCGTTCCAGCCTGAGGACGCAGCCAATGTCCGGAAATCAATAGAAAAATCAGTTAAAGAACGATTCCGCTGTTTTAGCGCCCACAACTTGCGGGCAGTACAGGACTGATCTGAAGCTACATCAAAAGTCTGTTTAAACTCCCCAATGAAAGCCTCTTAAGACACACCGAAACTAGTGCAGTTGGAAAATCGTGCCTCCGCCCACCGGCTCGCTCTCCCGGTTAACAAGCCCAAGACATATGAGATCTTACCCTCATCGTGAGAAAACGCTCGGGGCGACCGGTTAAACACCAAGCTACACTGGAGTAAAAATCCGTGGCATCCGCCCACATCTCCGGAGAACTTCTCAGGGTGAGGAGAAGTAACTTCTCGGAAAGGTGGCTGATGTTGGGGCTCCAGGGGCTCTGCGGCGCCCCCAATGGGTGCAGCGGACTCGGGACTACAAGCACCTCGGAACAACGATGCCAAATGCTCTAGCTGATGGTTTGTTTGCAGCTGCCGGTCTAGGAGGGTTTGGAGAATGGAATCGTGCGCATGAATCTGCTGACTATGTTCAGCTAAAGTTCTCTGAAGGGTCTCCGCTGGGTTAGGCTGGCCTGAGTGTTCTGTCATGATTTTTACAGCCGACTTAACCCACATTCAGAGACACTCAGAGAACTTGTTAAATAAAGAAGTTTATTGAAAACTTGGACAAGCACAACAGGAGCGGAGAATCTAATCTCCCTCCTTGAAAAAACACAAAGAGAAATGATTAGTGGCTGAACCTCAAAAAGGGACCTAACCAAAACATTCTCTTACTGGAGAATCGGGGAAACCCGCCAGGGAGAAGATAAGTTTCAGGAAAAAACCCCGCTTGCCAGGTTCAGTCCAATTCCAGGAAGTAGCCAGTACCACAACGGGGGAAAGGGGGGAAAAAAAAAAAAAAAGTTAAAATTCACCCAAAAAAACAAAAACCCCCCCAAAAAAAACAAAGCTGGCCAGAAAACCACAGAGGAAAAACACTCAGGCGACGAGGTGTTGGCAACCGTCCTCTTTATGGTTCCCAGCTGATGAATAGATGCGCAACACCTGTCGCCTCAGGACTCTCTTACTGGGGGCACCTAGTGTTGGAAAGTTGTTAGCAGCAGGCAGCAGATGACTCCAGATCCTGACAAGGCTAGTAAGTAAATTCAACTGAACTACTAAATAAAGATAAAAAGAATAAGAAAAACTAATAAACTACAGGAAGAATTGTAAAAAAAACAACAAATAAGAATAAACATAAACCAGTTTTCAATAAAATGATGCAGTGATGTCATGGTTCAGTGTAAATATGTACTGTATGTTTAATAAACAAGGTTTATTATGCTTCCATTTTTTCTTGATCGTTGGTTCAAAAGCTTGTGTCATCTTGTTCACTTCCGACGAAACGTTTGGGATGCATTGAGAAACCCTCTATTAAAACACTACTGTGACCTGGATGAATGAGAATATGTTTTAAACACACCAAATGAGAGCAGACTGAGGATACTCAGCCTGTTACAACTTGTTCACCACTTCGAATAAACCCGAACAGTAATGCCTTTACACATTTAAAAGTTATACCACTGCATTTGAAGAAATTTTAGAATCTCCTACTACCTGGCCTTTCATCTGTCAGCTGATAATTGGTAAAAGAAATTTTATAAAAGTGGCAACAGATTACAATCCATGTGACCTGTATTGTGCATGTTTTTCACACTGAAGCTTCAGAGCCAAAATTTGTGATTAGGTTAGTGTCGTGAAAAAGATCAAGGCCACATGCATGCCTACATTTGCATTAAAAAAAGCTTCTGGGAAAACCTGAGTGTGCTGCAGGTGAGAACTTGTTGCAGGCAGCTGTTGGTTGTAAACTATGAAATCTTGGGTCAAAACAGCAGAGGATAGAATTTAGCGTTTCAGCTCAAAATGAAGTGGTCACCCTCACAGCAAAGACAAAACACTGAGGCTTTGTGTAGGCTTTACATACGGGGCTTTTTGAAAGGAGGTTTGATATAAAAATAAGTGTTTATTTTCTTTTAAAAAACAAAAATCATACAAAGTCTGCACCTGTCTTTCAAGTTTCATGTCTGTGGTTGCCTGACGTAAAGGAATGTCAGTCTAGATACAACTACCTGATGAAGACCTGGTCAAAGATGAAGATATTTTGATCATAATCACTTTCTGTTTGCTTTTTCTCACTGCCTACTTAATTAGTCTAACTTTCCTCCCACCACATTTTTCTCCACATCTGAAGTTTAAACTTACAGTTTAGACAATGAACTAATGCTAAATGTCCAAATTAGGAATAAAAAAGAAAAAAACTATCCTTGATGCATGCTGCATATTAATAACCTCATTTGAGAGAGAATCTTGATAACGACCAAGCAGGAGGAAATTAGTCTGAGCTCATACTCTGTTACCAAGGCAGCACCACGGCGAAAGATGAATCCCTATGGTAACAACATTAAAGTGGCAGGATTTCTCCATGGCAACCCCAAAAAAAAAGCTCTTAAGAGGAGTTCAGCATGAGAGAGATGATCACAATCAATAGAGCCAGTAGTTTATTTATGCCTGAGAATCAATCTGCTTGTCTAAGACTCAAAGACACAGAGAGGCTGACATTCAATCAGTTTGATGTGCTTGAAAATGCACCAGCTGGGATGGAAAGGTCACTATGAGTGCAGTGACCCTGGGTTCAGTTCTTAATAGGTGTATCTTCTTCTAGATGAGTCTTAAATTTATTGTCTAAAAAATATACATAACCTTTCTTTTCCATCTGACATTAAATCAGACTAAACCTTTCTTATTTAAGCACAGTTAGGATTACTAAAAACTGTTTGTTTAAATTGTTCTAGTATTACAACAAAAAAATATCTTACTGAGTGAATGAATATGGCACACAGCAGAGGAATAAAAAATACGCCTAAATAAATGCACCTTATAATCTGAATATCATTTTGAAAGTAGAAATTCAAACCATCTAGCAAACCACTGTACACAATCTGACTATTAGCAGTACCAAAATGAATGCAAAAAATGTAAGCATAGAAATTATAGAGAGGGTTTAAATCATAAAATCTAGGCAAACCTGCAAAATTTGCCATTTTGGCAACATATATTCAATTTGAAATTTCTCAGATTTTTTCCTTAGGTAGTTTTTCCCCCCACTTATATCTCACCATAGATAGTCATTCCATCTAATAACAATTGTTTTGGGGGTTTGTTTGGAAAAATCCACCATAACGTGTATTTATAAAGAAAACTAATATTTGACTCCAAATGGAAAAGATTTATCAAGAATAAGATTTAAAATAAAATTATAAAACAGTGACAATGCAAATAATATGAGCACAGGTAGAAACTGATGTAGGTTTCCTCAAAATGCATTAAAAAGATACCACCATTAAATCTGTTATAATAACAACAAAACCAAACTGTTTTCAGAATATGACCTCAGTCAGTAAAACAAAAAGTGAGTACAAAAGTAACAAATGATGAAATATCCTGAACAACTTCAAAACACTGAAGCTCAAATTCTGTTACATAACCTCCTTTAGAATTAGAAGTACAGCAGTCAATAGGCCAGAGATTAGAATGACTTTACTATCCTTCGATTGTCACTGAGTGGTGATCTGTAGATGAAATGGTGAAAATTCAAACTTTCCCCCTCCCTTTTTGTCTATAAATGCATTAACCAACAGCATGAACTTTAATATCTTTTCTGGGTTTAATGAAATCACAAATAAATATACAAAATTAAGCAATAGACTTTCATACTTAAATAGGGATAATCTTGCAATTTCTTCATGTTTCATTTCTTGCTAAACTAATACCTCTCTTAAAGGCATGCATCACATTTTTTCTCTTTAATGTGATGTAGCACTTAGAAAAAAATTTTTATCAGCAGTTCAGACTTTAAAGAAACACAGAAATTGGTACCAAGTAGCAAAAGTCTGATCGGTGCAACTTTACTCAGGATTCCTTTAACTTTCCAGCAAGTCCTTCTATTCTCTAAAGCTTTTCAAGGCTGCTGATTATACAGCACCAAAGATCGAAACTAATGTATAGTATAAAATGTTGTCTCTCCCTTCAGCTAACAATCAGACATGTCTACTGCTGAGACACCCTTGTAAAAAAGTGTTAAACAAAAAGGTTAAAGACGTAAAGCAAGAGACTCTTTAACACTGACCAAAAAAAAAACACTTTCTCAGACACACACACACGCACACACACACACGACAATTGAGAAAGAGCAGACACACAAACAGCAGCCACAAAGACTCCCTCCCTTGATTTACAATCCTTCTTTGTCTCGGCATCGACGCACTAACACAATGCTAATGGAAGGGAAAAGGACACGGTTCCACGCCTAAAATGGTCTCATCGCCAAGACTGGCGAGCTGCACATTGACGGGAGCACAGCTGGAAAACTTAGATCTTCACTCACACTCTGCCAGCGAGAACTCAGAAACCAGCGACACACCTGTTATTCCATCATCAAGTTATCTGTCCTGGAAGGGGTGGCAACAGAAGAGCTTGAAAAGTTTTTAAACCTTTCAAAAAGTTCAGATTTTTACATTGCAGAAAATGAAACACCACAAATATTAGAAGCACACTTTAACTAACAATAACAATTAGATATTCGAACAAGTGTACCACTGTGATGTAATCATTACAAATTTTCAAATAAGTGGCAACGATACCTCTTATACCATTTTAATCACACATAATTTAGTTAAAAGGTCAAACATTTTGATTTTATTTATTTTGGTCTTTATGACTGTATATACCCTCTTCAAATCTACTACAAAATGGTTAAAATGTGTCATTGTATAACACTTATGAAGATGCTCAATTGTCCTCAGACACTGAAATTTCAAAACTACTCTATAGTGCCAAAAACTTCACAGCCCCATGCAAATGCAAAAGTATTCATACCTCTTTTTTACATTTTGTCACATTGGAACCACAAACTGTAGTCTACGTATTAGGATTTTACATGGCAGAACAACACAAAGTATTGCAAGCTTACGTAGTAGAAGTAAAATGGTATGAATTTTGTTTTTAACATTCCTTACCAGTAATTATGTTTGTAACATGTAATGCATGTTTGTAATAACAGTTTGTATTCATATCCCTTAATCTGATACTGCAAAAAAAATGCAGTGCAACTAATTTTCTTTAGAAATCACCTTATAATGGAATAGGCCAATTCTGTGTAATTTAATCTCAGTATAAATTCGAATCCTCTGTGACATGGGTAATAAAGGTGTGGAGAAGTTTAAAATAGGGTTAGGTTATAAAACATTTTTCCAAGCTTTGAACATTTTCCACAGTACTCCTCATACCACAACAGTTACTTTTACAAGACATGGCTGTCAACCTAAACTGATAGGAGAGAATTACTTAAATAAGCAGCCAAAAGGCCCATGTTAACTCTGGAGGAACTGAAGAGATCCAGAGTAACACTTGAATTTGAATCCTACAGCCAAACGATAGAATTCACCGGTCTGCACTGGTGTCAGTCGGTGCAACTACCCTATTGGAGTTTCTTTCTGTTTCCCTTTCTGTCTCAGTGAATTATAACTGGTGACACACTGGTACGTATGCATCCATTCATTTATTGGCTTATCCTTTCTTTCTGTAGGCAGATTTTTTTCTGTTCAGTCCAGCTGATTTTCAACAGGATAAAGATGTCTTGTTCTGATCATAATTTTTCCCCAAAAATAAAATTTTCTGACTTAATAATAATAATCATTAAAATACCACTGTATCTGTACCACTGTATTGCCTATGTAATCCAATGTGGTTTCTTCAATTCATTACACATTCATAAAATCACCTGGAGGATTTGGAAAAAAATCCCAAATATACTTAACTGTTTCAGGACTTAAGCGATCATGGCAACTGTAGGAGGGTTATATAAGGCAGCAGGTGAACATTTTTTCATCAATTTTAATGTATTAGACAAAAACAGGATATATTAGCAAAAGGGATTCAGAAATAGTTTGAGAAGCACAATAAAGAATTGAGATGTTGACATGGTCTCCAAATTAAACAGATCTTAATCCAGTCGATCTTAACCTACTGAACTCAAAGGATCTCCTGCAAATGCCTGACATCAAATACCTCAGCAGACCTTCAGCAGTCTTTTTCAGTCCGTGCCTCAATAGGTCCGGGCTGTTTTGTCATCAGATAGATCAGCACATTATAAAGCAGATGGTCATCATGTGAATACTAACAATTAAAAAAACAATCTCTGCTGAAAGGACAATACTTTGGTCTGTAGGTGTGTTAGGTTATTAAATATAATTAAATTGAATGCGTTTGAAATGCATAAATTATTGTTAAAATAAACAGCACCTTTCAAACATATTTGTGCCCCCAATGTTGCCTTCAGACACCTGTGTAACTTACCACCATTTTTATGGCATGTGAAATATGACAATTTAATCTTCGACCACCGAAGACAATTTTATTTTGGACATGTTTAAAACTTGGCTGGCTTGAGCATCACAACTTCATTGTCAATAACATCACACAGCTATGAAGTGCATAAAAGCATTACGTACACCTTCCAGCAATTACCCCATTATACCAAATAATTAAATTCATGTTGCGTTATGCAGAAGCTCTGTCTGCACTGATGAAAAATAAACTAATCTCGGCATGCTGAATGCTTGAGGTGGCTGCTACTACAGGGGAATTTGACCTATATTTTGCTAAACTGAATGTACTCCCAGGGGGGTCAGCACATTATCAACCATAGCCTGACACAGCAGAACACTGTGCATCTTACAATCCTCCTACCTGTACATGTTTAATATATGTAATAGGAGATGTAATAAATGAAACACACCCCATTAAAGACAAAATAATTTATACTCCTGTAAGATATTTTGGTTTATGTAATCTGAATTTTACCAACATGTTTCTTTTGACTGCAAGTAATATTAATGCATGACGTAATAATAATAAGTGATGCCAGCATAAAAGTGATACTTATTTTGTTGACTTACCAGCTTAAATCTAAACAGATATGCTTTTGAATTTTATGGGTTTTCAAAAGAATCATGAAAGAGAAAAAACTGTGCCTTAGGCTCTTTGGTGGAGATAGTTTTACAGTTTTGAATCCAATAAAATATGAAGGAATTGCAAGATTTCCAACATTTGTGCAACAAAGCGAATGCCCTACCCTTTCTCTGATTTTTATTAAACTCAAAACGCATGTGAATGTTTATCCACTAGGACAGATCTGCAATCAAGTTTTTTACAATTTAATTTTACAATTAACTCTGCGGAAAAGAGCAGACTAAATACCACCATGTTTCATTTACAACCGAGTAAGTTGCACATTAACCAGCTGCTGTTTGCAGCCATCAACACGTTTCAGGCATAATCCTGTTTATGTGACGGCTCTTCTTGTCAATAGCTACCATTCAGTTTTCACAGACTCTGTCTATGTTGTCCCACTGTGTGTCTGGCTCTGCCGCTTCACTGACCTGACTGCACACATACATTGGTATCCTGACAAAAGCAAGCTCAGAATAATGCCACATACAGTTAACAGACAGTTACACATTCAGTCTTGAGTGCAAATAAAAGCGAACAGCGCTAAGTCAACACAAATCCACTGATCCTCCATGTTTGTTCGAGGCTCAGGCTACATGCATTTTACAACTGCTCTCTGGAAGGATACCAACAGGTGTTTACTAAATACTTGAGCACCTTCTCAAACACAATAATTCAGTTACTTGACATTATCTCACCATGACTGAGGTCATGTTTACCCACTTCACTACAATACACAGCTTTGAATTGCAGCCAGTGGGTGTGTTAGTGAGCTCACTGCCTCCCATGCAGCCCACTGAGTCAGCTGAATTGGACGTTTCTCCCCACAGTCAGCAGGACAATGGGAAAGCATCACTTAGGAAAATTTATAGGAAAACTAGTAGGACAAAGATGACTAATTCAGCATTTTCTGGCTTTAAAACTGGTCACATTTAACATATTACTAAACGTAATACAACAACATACTTTTTCCCTGTTATTTAAAGTTTTTAAGCTAGTTAAATTCACATAACAGTTCCAATGTGTAAAATGTCATGAAAATCAGCATACAGAATGGAAAACAAAGAAAGTTATACAAAAAAGGGAAAACAAATTATCTGGAGTCTGACTTGTCAGATGTCAGCCTTTAAAGTAGCCTTCAATTATTCTCTGACTTCAGATCAGATTTTTATTCAAATACCCTTGTATTTCAAAGAGTCTATAATGTCATGCACCCTAACAAGGTTCCAAGGGCCTTTAGTAGAGGAACAGGCCCACAGCATCACAGATCCTCCACCTTACTGACACTTTAAATATTTAAAAAAATAAAGTCATGTCACTGAAATGAACAGTTGTTGAGATATATGGTCATAAATTTCACTAAAAAGGCATTTCCAGTCTACTCCTATGCGATTTTGTTGCGCTCTTTTATGTCAACGGGAACCCCTGTAGGTAAACTGACTGCTGTTACAATGGCCAGCAACACAGACAGCAGCGAAGAATCTGATATTTCTGTAGATATATTTCAGTCACTATCGCAGAGAGACGCAGCAGAGTCAGGAGAAGATAGTCAGCTTTCATCAGATGGACGGCCATTTAATTCAACCAGAGTCTATTTTTGCCGGAGGATGGCCGGAGTCAATATGCAGGAATCATACCACACCACCAGGAAACAGAACGAGCACATCCAGATTTTCAAAATAATTCACATAGTAGATCTCGCTATATTAATAAATACACACACATATTTATAGATACACAAGTATATATTAGAGGTTGTTTACATTAGATCAATTAGATTAGTTACTGGGTTAAGGTATTATAAACCGAACAATTAAACATTAAAAGCACCAAATTAAGCAACAAATATAGCTTCACTGCACTCAATGTACTCGCCCATTGTAGAACAAAACAAATGAAAATATCTGGATGCATAAAATGAAAAATGAAGACGTTTGACTGGTTTAACTTCCACAGAATGAGTTGTTTTGGACTTTATCCTATTTTAATAATAATAATTTTAAATGACTATTATTAATAATAAAAAATAATAATTTCGATTTTTTTATTATTAACAATACATGCCGATATCTAAATGTACTTTTGCAACAAGGAAGTGTTCTCACCTGCTGAGCCTTGATCCGTTTAGCAACAGCAAGCAACAACTTTTTCTTTGGCGATCTTTTCACATCAGATGCTCTGAATAGCGTGGCTATAGACTCTGCTACGATATTCTCCTTTGTCTGTCAGATATCCCGACCTCTGACATAATTTCTCTTGTGAATTCAGAAGTTTCTTAGATCAGTCCTTAGATCAAAACTGGCTGTGCTTGGTGGGACCAGCCCATCTGTCCCTCGTCAGTTTTCCAGGTCTGATCCAGGCAGCTCTGATCCTTTTCACTTCAGGAAAGTAGTGCAGACCAACGGCTGTTGTCGTAGTATTAATGCCACCACCAGCAATGCACCGTCTCACCATATTAATCTGTTTTTAACGCAACATGGCTTGTACCTGAACATTTTATCATTGACGCTCACGCAATGAATGACTGGAGACTTCCCCTTTCACATAATTTCCGGGCGACTTTGGACTTATTTAACATCAAAATATGCTTATTTTGTTTCATAATTGTCTTCTTTCAAGTCTTAAATATTAATAGCATGTCAATTACTGCCAAATTCCTTCAATATTAAGATGTTTTCTTTCAATTTCTGCATTTGCGGAAAAAAGCGTGTCAAAGGCACTTTAATGTGTTAATTATAAGAAATGCTTCAATTGCTTTAACTTTTTCAGAACTACTGAATTTCTTAACATGGTATTTATTTGTATAAATAAAATCTGAACAAATGGCTCATTATAATGTTTTTGCTGCTTTTGTGTGGAGGTGCTTGTGCGGCCTTCTGACAAAATGGATCTCCCTGTGTGATAAGCCATTTTAAAAAAAAAAAAAAAAAACACAGTAGGTTGCTAGCTTCACACCCCCATGAGAATTTCTCTGTGATCCTCTGTACTAACTCTGACTGCAGTCTAATCTCCAAAACCTTACTTCAAATGAAATGAACCATCACTTTTATTTATCCAGCTATGCTCATTTGCCTCAGTTGTGAATTGACTATTGTTTAAAGATGCCAAAAACCTGTAGATAAAGTAAGCTCGTCTCCATGAAAGAACTGGCCCATAAAACTGAACCGCGACGTGTTCTTTCTGTTGAACTCATCATGGCATCCTAAAAAATCCAAAACATTTCCCTAACATAGCATTCTCCTTTTGATCCTGTCAGACCACCCTGTACACACACAGAGCAATCATTGTGGTGACAATTGGCTTTTCACCAGGACATAGGTGGAGTCTCACACATATTGTTTGCTCTTCTACAATAAACCTCTAGCACAGAGTCTTGGCAACAGGCAGCAGTACTTTGGAAGTGAACAGCCTTCCATTTCCCACTACAATCTGTGGTCAACCATTAAGCCAGGAGGAACCACAAACAAGTAGACGCACAAACGCACAGATGGGCAACAGTGTGTGTGAAAGAAATACTTTAATATTGGACAAGTTTAGTCAGTTCAAATATGTATTTCAGCCTTCAAAAAAGCAATGTTGACACCAAAATATTAGTTAAGGGATGTATTTTTAGGTTTAAGGTATGTAGGCGGAAAGTTGAGAAACAAGGCTGGGAACTACTTTCACATCTACTAATTCGTTACAAAGATCATTACTTCACACTACCTGCTGTGCCAGTTTGAAAACTTTACATGCTATCCTAACATCTTGAAATGTATGACAGCTATCTTCTGAAGTTCGCAAATCTCTTCCTGGATTGTAAAACATTGCAGTCGATCCGAGTTCTTGTGTGCCAGCTGGCAAACCATAAACAAAGGTCAACACAGTATTCATGACAGATTAATATGAGCGTAAAATGTGATGTTCACCTTTGAAATGTGTCGTCTCCAGCGCTAAACAAATGGCCAGGAAAGTATACACAAGTGTAACCTGCCATAGGAGTAACGATTAACCAAAACTGTGAATGATTTAAGTTATGCCGGAAAAAAACCAAGCAGAATAAAGACACAGAGTCAACACCTTTTAGACAAACATGCTCTATGCTTAGACTTTTTCTGAAATGTTTGTAATTGTCTATCCTGCTTGTGTTGACTACCTGCCATAAACCTCTCCAGGGTCAAGGTTGACGTTTGAGGCTTCAATCAAGAGGATTTAAGGTCAGAAGTTACACACCTTAGTTTGGTTTTATCTTATCTAAATGTAGGCCATTAGCAGTTTTAGATTGAAGTTTTTTTGTCATCTTTCAGTTTGCAAAATCAAAGGGTTTGCCTTGTATTTTTTTTTATCTTGCCACAAGTTCTTAATTAGATTTAGGTCTGGACTTTGACTGGACTATTCCAACACATGAATATGTTTTGTACTGAATGAATATAGCTCTGTCTGTATTTTTAGGGACGTTGTCTTGCTGGAAAGAGAACGTCTGCTCCAGTGTCAGGTTTTTTGCAGCCTCTGGTAGGCTGCAAAAAACAGCTTCCCTGTACCTGCTAAACAAAAGCATCTCCATATCATGATTCAGGCACCATTAAGTTCCACCATGGGAATGGTGTGTTCAGCCAGTGTTTATAGTCTTGTTCCAAAAATTAGATTTTGTATGTAGCCCAAGACCTTTACTGTGTTCTGCAACCAACTGCAAATCGAACTTCCATCAATAATGGCTTTCCTCTTGGCACTTCTCCACTATGCGTGGTCGTAAGAAAACGTGAAAACAGATTTAACATGCATGAACACTTTTGTGATGCACTGTTGTAAGAAACTTCATTTTTATTAAGCTTTAAACCAGTGTTTTCTTACAGCAGTGACTGCAGCGAAATCCATAATGGTAGAAAACAACAAATAAGGGGTGGATTTAGTCACATACAGCTGCAAATGATCTAATTTCAAACAGCTCATGTAAAATCAGCTGCAAGCCTTAACAGCAATCTAGGGCACAATGCATAGATATAGGAGACTTAATGAAGTACATCTTGGAATTAATAAATAAATAATCCTGTTAAAAGCATTTGTTTCAAATAATTTAATCGTATGGGATGTATGTTTTTGTTTGTTTTTTAAACCGGAGAAATCTAACATATACATATTACAAGAAATCATTAAAATAAGCAAACCTTTGGCTTTACAGTGTACAATTACTTATATTTCCATTTCATTTCTGTAGATATCCTGTATCAATGGATCTGTGCTGTTAGGCTTTGCTTGTATACAACTGCTAACTTCATTTAGTGAAGAAATGCACTTTTTCACTTAATTAGCCACAAAAACCTGGAGTAAATCAGAATATTACAACAATTTCATCTCTTGTCCCATTAATTAAGATAACATCTATCAAATGTGTTAGTCTCTATTTGTTTTTGAAGTAAACACTGCAGGAGAGAGGTTTTACTAAGATTTGGCTCTAATCCAGGGGCTGTGTAGAAGCAAGTACTGCGAGTTTAATGTCAAAACTGTTCATGCGTGTTTCACATGGGGGAAGGCAGACCTGTCAGCGTCTTTTCCTTTTGAGTTTAACCTGAGCAGATTTCTTTGGAACACCATGGAAACCCCAACAAATAAAAAGAAACAAGGAGACGACTTTAAATTGAAACAAAAAAGTGACTTAGAATTACACTATTCATGGTTCAGATTTTCACATATCAAGTTTTAAACCATCCTTCAACAGATGTTTGTCTTACTTTTTTTTGCATCAAAACCCTTTTAAAGGCTGCAGCAATCTCTGTTAGTGAACAACGTTTGCCTTCCACTTAACTTTCCACTGAAAGGTATGAACACAGCACTGAACAGCAAGATTCAGCCATCAAGTCAGCACTCTAAATTAAAAACATTTTTATTGGTCTTATGTAACAGATTATAGATTTTTGGAAACTCGGTTCTAATTTTTGTATTAGCTGCAAGCCATAATCATCAACATTGACTGGAATAAACACTTAAGATATATCATAGTGTGTAATAAATCTATTTAAGTTTCACTTTTTGAACATAATTACTTTTTCATGATTTTCTAATTTACTGAGATGCATCTGGATGTGAAGGATACCGGATCTGTGCACTATAGGGTCGTCATGCAGTGTAATTCCATAGTAATATACAGGAGGGCGAATGATAATGCAGAAGTCTACTGGCAGACTCAGAAAACATAGAAACACCTCAATAAATACTTTGTTTATTTTGACACCTAAAAATACACCACAAATACAAAAAAAACTTCTGAACACCGCGTTACAGCTGTCTAATTGATATAAGCGGCTACCTAATCGACAAAAACAACGCCATCGGAAAAAAAAAACACACAACTGAGATAAAAAGTTGTAGCTTTGAGGGGCATTAAAACATTTACAGCCCGCTTACCTGTTCTTCGCGGTCACCTGTGGCGGAAGAGGCCATGTTGGAGAAGAAGAAGCGTGCTATCTCAGGTGAGTTTGATCCACAGGAGGTCCACACAATGTAAAATATCCGCTGTGGAAACGCATAAGAGGGTCAAACATCAGAGGAAGATCGACTCTTGGACCAACTGGAGCCCTCAGAGATGGTAAAGTATCCCGGAGACCGCAGAGTTCTGCAACGGTGAAAACTCCAGGTGACGCGGGGGGGGGGAGTGTACTGCTACTACCGTCCGCCGCTGCCTGGAGGAGCAACTCTCAACGAAACTTAAAGCGGAAAACAGCCGCTAGGGGGCGGCGTTGTTCGCTTCATCTCACCCGATAATATTTGGGCTAAAATAATTAACTAAATAATCACATCTAAAGAAGTACAGTTTTTTTTTTTCAAAAGTGAAAGTACTTGTGGAGGGCTAAAGTATCACAATCCAATAAATAAATTGTTTAATATTTGTGCAAATGATTGAATAAAATCGAGACACGTGAAATACATTTAATAAACATTTTTATGTTAAACATAAAATAAGCTATTTAATGAAAATGTTATTTATTCTTTATTCTACAGTTCATGATGAAATATTAACTGCTGTGGTTCACCACACAGAGAACCAAAAGTTTCTGGCACAACCTCAACTCTCAAGATGCAAGATGAGGTTCAGCTCACCAAACAGACCTTAACATCTAATTTGCTAACCTGCTCAACAACACAACTGTAGATGAATCTCCTTAGGTGTGTTTTCACTCCAGGAACGGTTTTCCAGGAACTTACACTACTGGAACCGGAAAATCTACCTTAGAAAACAACTTTGGTAGGGTGGTGGTACTTTTTGGCTGGAGTGTTACCTTTAAGTGGAGTTTTGTGAAGAGTTGGCGGTAAACATTTTTTAATGCTTGATTATTGGTGGCTTTCTGTTTCAATCATCTCTAGTACTTTTCCAAGAACAACTACTTCTAAGAATTAGTTCTATATTCAGTTCAACTAGGTTAGAAATGAGGCACTTCATGTTTGTAGTTCACCATCTAAATATTCTGAACTATAGCTATGTGGTGTGTCCAAGCATATTGATGGAAAGATGAGTGGAAGAAAAAAATGCAGTAGAGAAAGGTAAACAAAAAGAGGAGAATAAATTCTGTTTACCCGGCCCACCTTAAAACAATCTTAATGAAACTTGGACTTAGGCTTTCAGCGCATTGAGGTGTAGAGAATAAATGCTCATTAATTTAATTTTTTATTTGGTGGGGGTTCAATTTCATCTTTATATTCATATATACAACTTAAACTAATTAAGGTTTTTTTAATTTTAGGTTATTTTTTTTCAGTCCTCTCTTCCTTACTCCAAAAGATAGAACAGTGAAGTCTGCATTGGGGAGATTTGTTAAAGCTTTTCACAGTTACACATTTCCATGGCATTAGGGTTATTGCTGTGATGGAATTATATTTTAATTGCTAGAAAACACTTATTTTGGAGATGGCAGTCTGTTATGTCAGCTCCCACTGGCATCCTAGTTGGTGCATTAAATATATATTTGTTATCTATCGATTTCCACAACGTTTGGGGTGACTGTTCTTTAACTCCACAACCACTAGGAAGCAATGTGATATTATTGATGTGTTGGTCTGATTTCAGTTTGTTAACCAGATTCTGGACTGCTGTTGCAGTCAGATCAGATCACTAAAGCAGAAAAAATCCTGCATGAGAACGCTTTCAGGGTCAGTTGAATATTTACGGTGGCTCTCCAAAATGAAAATTTGTTTGTTTGCCTGTTTTTTTGGAATAAATGAGACCCCAATAAATAATTTTAAAAGGTTTATTTCCCCAACTATTAGAAATGTACCTAGTACAAGTCCACTAAAGTTGCAGTAACGCAGCTGCATAAGTGTGCAAACCCCTAAACTAACACTTTGTTGAAACATCTTTCAATTTAGTTTCAGGCCTCTTTCTACCAAAGATGTCCAACAACATCTGCTACTAGAATACCACATCTTAAAGGTTCTCCATATCTCTGATTGTGAGGGCATGTCCCTCTTCAGGTGACTCCACAGACTGGTTTGGATTCAGGCTAGACCATTCCAACACATACGTTTTCCTATTATTTAGTATCTTTTGTTTATTTGTGTTAAAATTCAACCTTCGGATTTCTAATAGACACCTGAATGTGCCTGACTTGCATTTAGGACTATGCTCAACTTCATTAACCTTGATAAAAAGCTCAGTTCCAATAAAGATAGTAAAGCCAGAGCATGATGACTCCACCACAATCTTCACTGTTAGTATGGAAATCTATGATGTGCAGGTTTGCTTTGTGCCAAACTTCCAAAAGTACAAGTTTGGTTTCATCATGCCAATGCATTCTTTTGTGAGGTTCTAGCAAGGCCTGGATGTTTTCTTTGGAGGAAAAGGCTGCCGTCTTGCAACCCTACTCTATAGGCCAGACATATGGAGTATATAGAACATTGCCACATGTAGAAGGCAACCAAAACTAACCTTAAAATCCCACAGCTTCTTCAGTGTTACCATCAGGTTTGACAGTCTCCCTGGACAAAAAACAGGCATTTAATCTGCCATCTAGTCTTTTTGAGGACCATTATACATGAACAGCCATCTGACCCTGAGCTTTCAAGAAAGTATCCAGTAACCAGCAGCTTCCAAGACGTTACCTGCAGGTTTCTGAATTAATCTGCAAGTTCTGAAATGTAAAAAGTTCCAGAAAGTAACCCCTAAATTCCAAAAAGTAACTTGTAACTTCCAGAAAGTGACCAGCAATTATCAACCAGTAATCCTGAAAGTCAACAGTAACCTTGAAATTCTGAAAGGAACCAATTTTGGAAAGTGACCAACAAGATCCAAACCCTGAAAATTTCAGAAGGTATCCTGTAGCCTGCAAAA
This sequence comes from Crenichthys baileyi, assembly GCA_036173005.1. NCBI lineage: Eukaryota > Metazoa > Chordata > Actinopteri > Cyprinodontiformes > Goodeidae > Crenichthys > Crenichthys baileyi. The sequence goes on from JAHHUM010002446.1 coordinate 118,252, forward strand.
TCCCAAAAGCACCTATAGATTCCAAAACGTAACTGGCAAATTCAGAAAAGTGACCATCAGACTCCAAGATCTTACCCTGAAGCTGAAAGTATCACACCTTTAAGTTGCAGAAGTAACCACTAAGTTCTGAAAAGTTACCAGAGGAAAGCAACTTCATAAAAAGCGTATTGTACACTCAGAAAAGTAACTTGCAACTCCCTAGAAAGTATGCACTGTATAAACTTTATTTCATTCATTCCATGGTTTCTGAATCACATCATTGCATTATTTTATTTGGTTTACAAAAATATTTACACACAAAACCTTCATTTCAACTCACTGAATGAAACAAATCTCAAATGTGGCCAATTTTGGAGTTGATTCCATGTATGAGGGGGCAGAGCCTTAAAACAAGCCCCTGGCATCCTCATTATTATGCAGCATCCTCCAGCAATCACCTCATTTGTGCAGAAAAACTTACACTTGGGTAGCATAGTCTTTAAAATATTTGATTCAACTGAAGACAATGAATTAGTCCAATAGATATTAGATATCCACATCTAACACATGGAATCGGCAACTCCTGTTATGTGGTATTCGAGAACGGTCTTATGACCAAGACTAAGTGCAACTTTGCGTGACACTCTTTGCTGCAATTCAATTTACCCTATATAATGTTTTACTTTAATAATTTCAATGTTCACTCAAAACAGTGAATCAGGGCAGATGCCCACTTTATGTCAACATTTAATTTCCTGTTAACACATAAAAAAAAGGTGTTTGTTGGGTTAAATTGTTTTAATATAACGTAATAAAGATTAACCCATCTTTTTTGCTTTCAACTAACAAAATATAAATTGTGTAGCCTGTTATGTTTAACCTGTTACATAAAACTTCTATAGTGTTTCCACCTGCGTCCCTACATGCAGAGGATGAGAAGGAGGGTGAAAAATCAAGAGGGATAAACCGTTTCTGTTGTAAATATTTGGATGTTTTTAAGATTGGAAAACACCATCTCTGCAGCTAATGCTGTCACAGTCAAAGTTACCACGTCTTGAACAGATTCAGTTTATACAGTGTTTGAATTTCAACACATGAGGGCAGTGTTGACCTAAAAAACATTTTCCTTCAGACTTAAACCTTGGCAGGACTGGAGGAAAATCCAGACATTAATGGGGCTCACCTGAACAATTAAGAGACAGAAAAAATAAAAAAAACAGCAAAATGAAAACAAATGGGTTTTGAGCCTGAATATTAAATTGTCAGATAATCTCATATTTCAGTATGGGAAAGAAATTCCGCAAGGCTTAAATGATTTACCAAATAACCTTTATTAACATTTATGAAATGCTACCAGGGATTTCCACTATTTTAGACATGAAAATGGCGTCACCGGCTTTTAATTAAGTAGTCAAGTTTCATATTAATTTACCTCTACACAATTTGGTTCAGCAGAACCATTCGCTATGTAGGTTAAAAATTTTATGGTGAAAGTTTTGTATCACTAAATGGACACTTTTCACTAATAAGCATTATAAACTGAACTTTACTGCATCATAACTAGGATCAAGTTGGAATTCCTACGCAGTTTTAGTCTGTCTCTCTGATTGGACCAAATTAACTAAATACTTCTGTATATAAACTATCGTTTGTGCCTTGAGGTTAGATTTGCTGTAAATGAGTGCCATATAAAGAAACTCAACTGAACTGAATGTTCTGCTGTAAAAGACAAAGGTAAAGACCAACGTGTATCTGAGGGTTAATTTATTGGATGTTGGCATAAAGTTTGTCAAGTTGTGATTGGAACAGAGCTTTGAGCTCGGTCCTCTTTGCCTTCAGGGTGGGAGTCAACAGGCCATTCTCAATGGTGAAGAGCTCAGGGTGGAGGTGCACGTCTTTCACCTGCATCAAAGAGGAAAGAGAAGAGTGGACAGAGTTTAACTACTTCAAATCTAATAAGATGAGTTTCAAAATTAAGACATTCATTTAAATCTTTTTAATTTATGGATGACAAAATAAGTCATACTCGAGATTGATGAAAGATTAAATCTAGCATCTGCTTTGAGAGAAAATTCAGTCTTTACCTGCTCAAAAGACTTTAGACCTGCTTCTCTTCCTAGTTTGGTCATATCTGTAATTATGGCTTTTTTAATTTCCTGAGAACAATAAAAAACAGTAAGAATAATTCAGTTAAACATGTCTTTCAGACCAGAAAGTACCACTGCACAGTTTCAGCAAATGCAATTTGCAGACATGTACTTTATGAGTTCTACATTAAGTTTGCCAACTCCTCCAACTGGCAGCCTTTATTGTTAATAATCATGCTTCCTGCAGATTCTTGACTCTGGACATTTATCTAAAAACACTTTGGGAGCGAAGAGACCTATTCATTTCAGACAGAAACCTACTGTGTTCTTGCAGAGTTCTTCAATGGAGCCCTGGATGCCAAGACTTTTTGCAAAATCTGGCAGGGTGTCTGCATCGGGGACCACAACAGCAACCAGGCAGGACTGTTTAGACAGAAAAATTGTTAACTGTTAAAGCAGCTAGAAAGACAGATTATTTTTTATATTATACATACATACATATAAAATCTGAGTTACCTGCAGACTATCTCCATGTACAAACACCTGGGCTACAGGTCCGCTCCGGACGTACACGTTCTCAATCTTCTCTGGGGCGATGTACTCCCCCTGAGCCAGCTTGAAGATGTTCTTCTTTCTGTCAATAATCTTTAAGACTCCATTCTGTCGCAAAAACCACAAGGCAGAACTGAGAAATATAAGCTATTGTCTGTTATAACTCTGCTAAAGACTCAGGTTTTACCAGTGCTAATTTTGCAAAAGTGACAGGGCCTAGTTTTAAGGAAGTTTAGGGATACCGGATAATCAAGAAACATTTAAGAAAACTTGAAATTAAGCCAAAAACTATTTGGATTTTAAACAGTCTGAAGCAATCTGCCTTTAATTTATAATTTTTTTTTAATTGAAGGAATTTAAAATTGAGGCATTAACCCATAAAGTATAAGCTAAATATAAGTAAATTTGCACATCAACAGGTTTGAATGTTGAGTTGTCCGACCTACCTTTATAACAATCAAAGCACAGTCAAATAGTATTTATACGACCAAAAAGGTTGCATTATCCTCTATAAACCAACTCAAACTTCTAACTGTAGCGGAATAGAAAGTTTACAAAACTTGTAAAATACTGCTAAGCTTCATACATCAATGCTTTGGTTTGGAAATTAAAATTATGCAGAGCAATAACCGGGTAGGTAGTGAAAAAAAAAGACCTTCAGCAAGTAATTTCTTTTAAAGTACAGTGAAGTATTCCCACCTCTTGAATTTTTCACATTTTATCACATTACACCAACAAAGTAATATATTTTGGGGGATTTTAGGTGGTAGCCTGTTGGAAAAATGTATACAAGTTATCAATGTTTAGTTTTAATCATGTTTATGTCTGAAGTTCTACTATAGCTAAGATGATTCCTATGATTGCTTTTTTAGTGTGAAAAAGTGTTTGTGGAAGGTTAAGGAATGCGGTCTGGAGTGGATCACTCCCTGGACATGACAAGCTTCTACCATATATGGGAAGGACTACTCCTTTAGGTTGAAATCTCTAAGAATTAGCTGAACCAATACACGCTTTTTGCTTGTAGGAACAGGAGTTGTAAATAAAAGGCTGGTGCAAGGATTTCTCCCTTCGTGAGAAGGAAGTCGCTGTTCTGGCAGAGGACTCTCACCCTTGCAAGTCAAATTTAGTTGGTTCACTTGTGTCTTATTTTACACTTGTCTGTGTTTATCAGCTTTATCGGGGATGGATAATACATGGCTTTCAATTTGTTTTTTTTCCTCGGGAAATTATCTGAAAAGCATGGCATGCAATTGTACAGCTGCTGAACAAAAGTATTCCCAAGGCATGATACTGACACCGCTTCACAACAGGGATGGTGGGTACAGGGTGCTTATTTTCCACCATAACTAGCACTTTGGATGGTGGCCAATAAGTTCCAGTTAATTGCCATTTTACCAGAGCACCTTCTTCCACTTGTACCCTGTGTCCCCTATATGGCTTGTGCAAACTGCAAATGAGACTTCTTGTGGCTTTCAACAATCATGCTATCCATCCTTAAAGGCCAGCTTTGTGGAGGGTATGACTTTAAAAACAGATTCTGCCAGAGCTGTGGAGCTCAGGGTTACCGTGGCCCTTTTTGGCTGCTTTCGATTAGTGCTCTCCCCAGTCACCTGTCAATTTAGGTGGATGGCCATGTCTTAGGAGGCTGCAGTTGACCCTTATTCTTTCCCATTTCAACAGAGCTCATTAGATATTCAAAACTTTGGATATCGTTTCATAACCTAACCCTGCTTTAAACTTCTCCATAGCTTGCTCCCTGACCTGTCTGCTGTGCTCCTTGGTTTTCTCGATGCAGTTTGCTTAAAGTCCTATAGCAAACCTCTGAGGCCTTCATAGAACAGCTGGATTTAAACACTGGATTAAATTACACACACACACCGCTGTACACCATTTATCAATTAAGTGACTTTTGAATGCAACTTGTTTCACTATTTTATTTAGGGGCATCAAAGAAAACAGCTGATTGCAAATCTGTTGTACACTTGTGATTTCTACAAATTTTGAAGCCATTCATTTTCCTTTGACGCAAATATGCTTCACTTTCTTGGTCTGTTGCTTAATACCCCATTAAAAAACATCAAAGTTTGTGGCTTTAATGGGACAGAATGTGGAGAAGTTGAAGAGGTATGAATGTTTTTGCAAGGCACTGTTAAGCATTTTGAAGTTGCATTTACCGTTATTGTGGTGAACATTCAGCCAATAACAGCCATTCTTTCATGATGCAGGGAAACAAATGACTTGATGCATCTTACCGGAAGCCATTTGCCAATATCACCAGTGTGGAGCCAACCATCCTTATCCAAGGTCTCTGCAGTCTTTTCTGGATCTTTCAAGTAGCCCTTAAATACATTTGTGCCCTTAATGCACACCTGGAAAAAGCATGACACAAAAATACACTGTTATGTTTTAAATAAACTAATTTGCTAGGTTTGAAACAGTCTATTCCACCTATCCTGCACCCAATGTCCCTCCCTCCAACTCCAAGAATTTCAAATTTTGTAGATGATTCTAACAGCGTTAGATGTCAGGTAATACTCACCTAGGCCCTGTTCTGAGTAGGGCCCTTGTTCCATCACTCCAAACCAAGAATTTTAATATACAAAAAAGATGTTTCTATGTAGCAGAAAAATTGTTCTCAGCACACATTCTGTGACCAATGTCGCCTGCTTCACTTCCTCTGCATCATTATAACATTTACTAGCCTTTTAACCTTTAATGTTTAGTTTTCCTCAGCCGTGTGTGAAACAGAAGAGATACTACTGGCTTTCTTCTGAACACGTGCGAACTGAAAGGAATCCATCAGGGCTCAGAGTGGCAGTTGATTATCAGAGTGGAACTGGGAGACGGCTGCCATTCGTTATTGGTTAAAAAAAAAAAAAAAAAAAAAGATGCTGTTTTGACTCAATTAAACATTTCTCTAAACTGTTATCACACAGACTCCTTCTGTTGCAAGACTTTACTATCCCTTGGTCTAAACAGATTTCCAATTAACCTACCTCCCCTTCACCATTTGAAGCAAAGTAGTTCATTTCATCCACATCAACCAACTTCAAAAAATTACAAGGCAGAGGCACGCCAACATGACCTGCAGCAAAAGAGCATTGGTGAAAAGGGTTTTTATTTTTTGCATGCCATTTGGCATTTTTCTTCCTCAAATGTGAAAGATTTGTCAACATTACAAATTAAAAAGATATTTAAACACCAAATCTCTAAAAATTGTTAGACCATACATGGTATCAACAGTTGGTCCTGTGTTACAGTTTGTTCAACTACGTACCAGAAGTGGCATCTCCTGGTAAGGTGAAAGTGCAGGCAGCTGCACATTCTGTCTGACCGTATGCTTCAAAGATCTTAGAGAACCAGAGAACAGCATTAACATCTCAACAGGAACAAGTATCAGTGTTGTGCAATTCTCCCACCCAAACATTACTGCATCTGAATCGGTTTATAGCAAGCTCCTCGGATATCACAACATGTTTAAACATCAGAATTTACTTAGAAATGGTTTAAAGTGAATCCACAGAAGAGCCAACTAAGAGGCAGGCATGTTTCGGTTAAAATGTTTGGTTTTCTGTAACAATGTTTATTTACACTTCTATTGCAAATGAATGCATTTTTTTTTCAAAATCAATTCAAGTGTAGAGTGACTTGCATGTGTATTGCAGACTACTTTTTAAATAGCTGCAACCCACGACCAAAAGACCAAAACATTCTTGTATAAAGCTGACTTTTTGCTGGGGAGTCAGGGACATTGCAACTAAATGACAATATATCAAGTTATAACTTGTGAAAAAAATACATGAGTTCATCAATATAAACACTGCAAATGTCTGTACTTATACAGCTGCTGTGGCAAAGAAAAATTATAGTCTGACATGGTCAATGGTCACACAAAAGTGTGGTTCCTTAAATCGGATCCACAAATGAGCAGATTGAATTTTAGAGAACCACCAAAAAGAATATGAAACATATTATCTTTAGAGTTAAAAGAAAAATTAGGCATCCATGTTTGTAGGAAAAAAAAACAATGTCTAATAAAGACACTCAGTACACTGAGGGGATTAAAGGTTTATAACCTGGCAGCCCAGAGCAGCCCTGAGGAAGCTGAGAACAGATGGTGATATGGGTGCCGCTCCGGTCACCATCATCCTCACATGGCCCCCCAGAGACTCCTGAGTCAGGGATGAGAACATTTAGAACCACCATGCACAACAATGAGTTCAAGTTAATTTATAAAAGAACATTTAACAATTGAGCAAAGTTATTTACATAAAATTAAAAGACTAAAAACACCACCGTAAAAAGATATGAAGAAAATATATGGAATATACAAAGTGAATGACCTAAGATGTGTACCAGCCTAAACCTTGGGGCATCTAAAAGCAAGAAATCAATAGAGACTTTTACCATAGTTCCAGGAGATCAGACAGGCACACAAGAACATTACTATGAAGTGCCTCATGACTTAATGTTAAAGTTAGAAAAATATCCAGAGAGCTTGTGAAGAAAGACCAACACTGGAGAAATGAGGCCATGGTTTCGAGTTCATGTTAAAAGATTAGTTGTACCATTTTGAACCAACTCAAACCATCAAGGGACAAGTGTGACCAACACCAATGTACAGAAAATTACAATAATCCAGCTGGGATAAAACAAATGTCTGGATACCCCTTCCAAGATCCCAAAGAGATAAAAACCTCAGCTGGATAATAATAGTAATAAAAAAATTACATAATTTGGAATTATAACAAAGTCTCACACCAAATAAGATTTCATAGCAAGCTCAATGCTAACCAGTTTTTAGAGGGTTGCTACATATTAGTCATTGCAATTTAAGAAATTAGAAGCAATTTAAGCTTTATTTGTTTGAAATGGACAAATAATGGGTTTTGAGAAACTGTATGGTTGTGCTAAAGTTGCAAACAGATCTGTATATTTTATTTGCAGCTATGAAAGTGAGAATTTCTTTAAATGGAGCATTATAACGAATAATACAAATGTCCCAACAACGGAAAATCCACAGGCAGGGCTAATTGAGAAAGTTGCCAAGGATTGAAGAAACACTTTAGTCGGAAAGGCAACACAAACTATTCCAGGATACTGTCTATAATGCCACAATGCTCCAAAACAGGAGATCAGTACTATGGCAAACCACAATAAAGGCAACTGTGAGGAGAGCAAGTGAATCACAGAGGCTTTTGAATAATAAAAGTGGTGAAGTCATGGTGCAGTTACTACTCAAGTGCAGTTTCAGTGCTATGAAAGACTTTTGTGGGCTGCTGCGAGAGTATGAGGCACCTGGGTTACTTTTTAGGGCTATGCAGTCCTGGTATACCCAAAGCAAGAGTTGTGTCCAGAGTTTTAGGGCAAAGTCACCGTGTCCAGCGCAAGCTCGACTCCGCCAAGGTCCCCTTGTTACTAATGTTTCCAATGGTCTTGATGGGCAGGATCTCAAGGTGTAGTACTGGAGGTAAGGGCATCTAATCTGGGAACCTCAGCATCCAATCTTAATTTTTTGGAAGCCAATGTGGTTCTTCTGATGTCTTTATGCAATAATCTTCAGTGAAGGAGTTTGCACAAAGAGTTACTTTGCCAGAATGAGAATAAGCTCATCGAAGTCCCTTAATAGGAACAAAAAAATGCATTTCTCTCTCCAGTTAAAGGGCCTTGCTCACAAGTGATCATAGATAGGATGGACCATGAGACGGATGGATGGAAAGATTAGGGCCTTGTCTGATGTACTATTGCCATTATTCTAGTCTTTTGTGGTCAAGAAAAAAAAAAGCATTGAATACAAGAACATTTTGGAAACAAGATTATGGAAACAAGCAACTGAAATAAACTTCTTTTGTAAAATGACTCGACACACCCTTGCAGAAAAGGTTAGGAGCTCAAAATAAAGCCACTGCTTTTCTGCACCGAAAGAAGGTGGTTTGGACATCTTATCAAGTTCCCTCTTTAATTCCTTCCTTTGACAGGTTTTCTGGACAAGTCACACTGGGAGGAGACTGGGGCAGACCCAGAATGTAGTTGAGGGACTATATATCCCTTCTGGGCCTCGAACACCTTGGGTTCCACTAGAAAGAGATGGAGCATCACTGTAAAGATGAATGTCTTGGTTTCTCTCCCTGACTCAATACACTCCCAACCCAATATTGATTATGCAGGGGACTATAGAGAGATAATTGAAAGATGAATCAACATTAGGGTATTTTAAGCTACGCTTGCACATTTTAAACAGGCGTGCAAAACACATGAGGTCATACTGTTGGCAAAATGTGAAAACCAACAACCTTAACTTCTTTAGAATTGTTTTAACAATATTAGCACAGAACCATAAAAGGTTCAAACCATTAATTAAAAAACAAAAACATGAGTTTAATAGTTTGCATGTATTTAGACAGAGGCAGTACCTGGACTTTGCTGAAGATGAGTTTGTCCCATATGCTGTTTTTCCTGATGATGCCATCCTTCACCTCAGCATACTTCCTCTCTGCAGCGAAGTTCAGCAGCCATTTCTTGAAGGGAGATGTAGCTCCGCTCTGAACCTGGTTACAAAGAGCTACTGTAAGAAGCGTTTATTTCGCTTAAAGAAAAAACCCAGCTGTTTTAACAATTTACCAACTTTGTCATAAATTCGATTGAGGAGTCGAGGCACCACCGGGAAAACTGTGGGCTGCAGAGTTTTCATGTCATCTGGCAGCAGCCGAATGTCCCCCTGGAAGAACCCCACCTTGGCCCCAGCACCATAAATCACCGTCTGAAACATTCAGGAAAACAGAAACACCCTCAGATATCCTGAACAGTAATTTGATCTAAACGGAACCCTTTTTCTTACCTGTACAATCCTCTCAAACATGTGCGCTAAAGGCAGGAAGGAAATGCTGACATCCTGAGGAGATGGAACTAAGCATGTCTGAAAGGGGCAAATAAAAAATAAAAAAAGTTATGTTGAGCTGGATGATAAAGACATAAATACCAATCTCAAAATGGGTCTTGTTTAATTCACATGTACCTCGAAGGTTTTGAGGACAGCTCCAGCATTAGCAACAACATTCTCATGTGTCAACATTGCACCCTTTGGGTTTCCTTTTGAATAAACAAAAACAGAAACAACTCATTCAGCACTGCACCAGTTTTCTAAACAATCCCTGATTTCTTTATATTTCACGTCAAAATAGTAAAAAGTTTTTACTGTTTTAATTTGTCAAAAAGAGCACTGATTACAGAAAAACAGCGTACATCATTTTTCTTGGGAAATGAAAAGAATGATGAAAGACAGAATCTAATTTGGATGGCAAGAAATGATTATCGCATATGAGACCTGAAAGGGTGAAGCTAGCTTGAAATGTCATCTAAATTGCGACCAGATCTTCAGGATGGAGGTTACAATAGGACATGCGTTTTGTTTAGAAGAGAGGGGAGCCTGAAGTAACATGCAGGGAGTGACGATGATGTACAGGCATTTATTTCAAATCGATACAGACTCTGGGTTGTCTATTACCCCACAAGAATGGGGACAGCTGCCTCTCAATACATCTGAAGAATGTCTTCAGGAGGAAGACTGGAATACTCTGAAAGAGCTATAAAAATATCTGTAATATATAAATTTTAATACATGCTATTTTGCCTGCTAGGGAGAGGTTTAGCACACTTAACTACTGGAGGTCACATTTAAGATAACAATAAAATGTTTTAAATAATCTTTTAAAGTGGTTATGATTAATTGTTCTTAAGACTTCAAGGGTCTTCTAAGTTTTCTTTGGAGTTTTACAGCAGGTTGTTTAAAATCATAAAATAATGATAAAATAAAAAGGTATTTCGGGGTGGGAGGGGTCATGGGGGCTTGTTAGGTGGTGGGATGGATACCAGGCTAGAGAAACTTGGTCATGTGTCCTGCTAATCTGAAAGTTATCCAAACCACAGATGATCACCTGTAGTGCCGCTGGTGAAGCAAACAATACTGAGGTCCTCTGGCTTTGGTGGCTGTTAGAACATGAAATCAGTGGCTCAGAGTCAGCAGCTTCTTGCGTTAGAAATATGGGAGAAAAAAAACTTAATTATTCATAACTTACCACTGGCTTTTGAAGGTTATTCTTTCCCAGTACCTGGAGTTCTCAGACAAAAAACATGTTTTAGTTCAGGTGATCATAATTCATATACAAAATGTATACATTAGTTTATATTACATTTATACAATTTATAATTAGATTGTTTTTGAAAAGGTATTACCTCCATGTCCTCCATGGACACAATGTCCACCCCACATCTCTTTCCTCGCTCAATCAGTTCAGGGGGGAATGAGTTCATGAGCACAACAGTTTTGAGAACTGAAGTTTGGCCTTTTTCATGGTTCAGCAGTAGTGTTTCTGCTTTCTTCTGGTCATCACAGAGCACTGTGGAGATCTCAGCTTATAGGAGAAAAAAAAAAAAAATTATATTATATATATATATATATATATAATATTTTTAAAAATTGGAGCTGTAAGACCAGTTTGTTTAAAACTCAAGGCAGAGTAAATTCAGTTTGCCCTTATGTCAAACTTTTTACCTGCAAATTTGCACAAATATGATCAGACAACTGGTACACAGGCTGAAAAAGTAGACAGGATGAAGAAGGAAAATAAAAACAAAAGTAATAATCACTCTACAAACACCTGTGGGAAAACAGTTACTGGACATCTCACCACCTCTGCAATTAGTAGCATTAGAGAGCAAAGTAAAGCTCCAATTACCTTGGTTGATAATAAAGACAAGAGCCTCAGGACCCAGAGTGTCGTACAGAGGGACTGCTACCATGGAGTAGGTGTAACACGCCAGTTCACCAATAATCCACTGCAAGTTGGTGAGCAGACAGCAGAAATTATTGAATGCTTGTCAAACAAACAGAAGTTAAAAGACTCCATTTACCTCAGGTCTGTTTTGAGCAAAGATGCCGATGAATGTTTCTGAGTTGGGCTTCAAACCTTTGTGAAGGAGTCCTGACCCCAAGTGTTGTGCCCTGTCAGACACCTTCAGAGAACAGGGGAGCCTCAGTTAGGAAAAGTAATATCACAGCAATTCTTCATATAGACTTGTTCATAAAAGTCCAGAGGAAAAATTAGCACATCCAAAAATCCTGTCCGTTGTTAAAAGGTCATTTAAAAAAAAATAAATAAAAACTCTTGTAAGGTGTACAGTATAACTTAAGAGAAAATGAGGTCAGGTTTAGGGAGACTTACTTTCTCATCTAAAATTACAAATACTGAAGACATCTTACATTATTTATAATAAAGAAAACATGTTTAATACTGTCTTCATAATATAATTTTTAAGAGAGCATTAATACATAATCCAATTTGATTAATTTTATTTCCTTTACATCTGTAGCTTCAACTTTGCAGTGTTAATGGTATCGGACACTTGTTGCATATTTTTCCTCGTAAACTCCAGGAAAATGATTTCACAAGACATTTTTTAACCATTTGACCATAACGTTTTAAATCATTACTACTCTGTACTGTACCTGTTTGTACTTCAGCCATTGGTAAGGTCTTCCAGATTTTCTGTAGCCCAAACACTGTCCATTACCTACAAAATAAGACATGACGTCCTGATGTCATCATGCCCTGTACCAGTGGTTTGACAGAACTTCACACTTTGCTGAAATAAGTTTTGCCAGATCATTTAACCACAAGTAGAATTATTTTGCACAACCTCATTAGTTCCAATTTAAGCAAGCACATTGCAATTTAGCTTTTCTAGTTGCCAACCATCTTCTCAGACATATTTTAGATTTATGACAATTTTTATTAAATCAGATTCCAGATACAAAACTGAACCTCATTTCTTCTACGTTTAACAAACCAATTACCTGAAACTCTTAGGCCCCTCTGAAAAACCTCATATAGGGTTTTGGCATCATTGTAGAGATATGACATCAAGTTGTTGTTGTCCTCCAACAAGGCGGTTTTTCTGGCGCCATCCTGAAAAAAAAAAAGTTTGAGATTTAAAGTGTGCTGATAAAAAAATAAAATAAAGTTACCTTTTTCTATTATAACTTATAAAATCTGAGGCAATTACAATGTGTCCTCAGACTTATAAATTCATAAAACTTAAGCAACATTTCTGCAGATCACACCTTGACTCCCAGACTCTGTCGGTTGAGGTCGGCTGGGCTGCGAAGCGGACTGGGCCGTGTGTTGAGGTAAAACAGGGTCGCAACACCAACGGCGATCACCGAAATGACCACGGGGGTTGGGAGAGGCGAGAATAGCAACTGGAAGATGAAGTCCATAGTGCAGGGTCAGCTGGGAAGGGAAATTGGAACAAATTGTCAGTTTATCAAAATGCACAGACCTGGATCTGTGATCAAAACCGACATAAAAACCTTGGTAATATGAATACAAAGTTTACATATGACAGGTAAAATGCCATGGTTTTGTGATGCAAACACCTTATCCGACACGCATCCTTTCTGAAAAATAGGCAATAACCTGAATTCATGTGTATAAACGTCCTTAAATACTTATTGAATCTACTTTTGATTTAATAATTTAGTCGGTCAGCATCCCACATCTTCACTTCTTTGTTTGCCTAGTCTGCCTTCCAAAAGTTCTTCAAATCAGATTTGAAAACATCTGTTGTCCACAGCCCTTTTCAGGTGACTCCACAGATTTTATGCCAGATTAAGATCTAGATTCTGGCTTGGCAGTTGCAAAAGTAAAAAAAAATGTACTGCGAGAGCCATTCTTGAGTCAATTTGGATAAATGCTTGCAGAGACAGTGAAACTGAAAAAATCCCTCGTCATCTTCAGCTTTCTAGGCAAGGCAAGTTTATTTATATAGCACATTTCAGTAGCAAGACAATTCAAAGTGCTGTACATGAAAAAAAAAAAAAAAAAAAAGAGAAAGACATAACAGGAAAAGTACATTACAGTTGCATAAAGGTAACTGAATAATAAACGAACACAAATAACTAGAGAAAAATAAAAGATATTATAAAAAGATAAAAAAATTTAAACATTAATGATAAATTTATTGACAAGAAAATAAAAAGGAAAGTTCGACTGAAAGGTCACTCTGAACAAATACGTTTTTAATCTTGCCTTAAAGCAGCTTAGGGTTTCAGGGTTTTTACTGGGAGTTTATTCCCAGTTCTGGGTATGCAGAGTAGAATTGAGCCAGAAGACCTGAGAGGTCTGGGTGGTTGATACACTGACAACAAGTATGTAAGGTATTATGGTGCTAAGCCATTCAGTGATATATAGACTAACAGAAGTATTTTAAAGTCTATTCTTTGAGATACGGGGAGCCAGTGTAGGGACTTTAGAACTGGGGGATGTGGTCCACCTTCTTAGTTTTAGTGAGGACAAGGGCAGCAGCGTTCTGGATCAACTGCAGCTGTCATCAGTTCTACTAAAGATTAACGCATTAATGAATTTTTCAAGGTCCTGTTGAGACTTTAATCATTTAATCCTGGAGAGGAAAGAAATGTTACTTCAGTTTAGTTTTCATACAGCTGAATAAAGAGCAAGAGACCCACAGATTAAGGTGTAAAACTCTCTGGAAACTGGAATGATTCATTAGGTAAAATTTGGTTACCTCAAACCATTTCAGCCTCTTTTTCACAACTATGAGCACAACTGAGCTTCTTCACAGAATTGTTGGCCTTAACAAGTTCAGGTCAAAGTTTGCATAAATTGTGCAACAGCTACACTTGAACCTTTAAAGATAAGATTCTCCCTAATAAAAATGCTCCACACATTACAGAATGATAATATGATTTAGGCATTGCTTGCATGCAGTTTTGGGGCTCAGGTGGTAGAGGTTTGTCTTGTGACTGGTGGGTTGCCGGTTCGAATTCCCGCTCCATCTGTCTCGGTTGTTGTGTCCCTGGGAAAGTCACTCCACCCACCTTGCCTGCTGATTGCAGCCAGAGGGCCTGGTGCAAAGATTGTATGGCAGCCCACCTCTGTTAGTTTGCCCCAGGGCAGCTGTAGCTACAATGTAGACTTCCACTATGAATGAGTGTATGATTAATAGTATAAAGCGCTTAGGGTCCTCAGGACCTGATACAATGCTATACAAGTATAGGCCATTTACCATTTCTAAAAAGGAAAGAAAGGCGCAAACAGTGGAAGAGGACCATGTCTGACTTATGCATCATTTATAGATGTTAAAGTCAGTTTTTACACAAGGCAAGACTTTTTCTCTTTAGTTTGTGCATTTTGTGACATTTCCTGACAAATCCATGTTGTTCAAACTGGACAGGTTTTCTTGTACTCCGAGAGAACCCTGTAGTAGCAGTGCACTAATCACCTGACAATTTTTACACTGAACAAGAAAATAAAATAAAAAAAATGAAAAAAAGACCCTCTAAACAAGCACAAAGGCCTTTAATTAGGCCGGACATATCTCAAAATAATGCTTTTGATGTAATGCTTACCTGCTGCTAGACCTCTCAGGTGTGAGGAGTGTGTACACTGCAGATCTTCTTGCTCTAATCTGGGAAGGAAGCACATGGAGGACAAGAGCTGATAAAACAGCTGACTAACTGACTTAGTATCTTTGAACTTTGGCCACAATTACTTACAGTGATAAAAGACAACATAGGCATCAAACAGTCTTGGTTTGTAGGCCAGAGTATTAAAGTTGTGCAATTTATTAAGCTACTTCAGACGGTTGTTCTCCCTCCCCCCAACCCACTCTTCTCTGATAAACACAACACCTTTATCAGTGGTAATGACAGAAGTGAAAAAAAAACCAAGATGTTGCACCTGATGAAAGGTCACTGTTCCCATCCGCAGTACATATATTTTAAATGCTAAATATACATAAACTACCAAACATCCTAAATGACATCCATGTCATTCAGGATTCAGAGCCATAAGGAGACATGCCACCACATTATGTATAGGTCTAAAATGACTCCCATCACTGTTTTAACTGATTTAAAGCCCTTAAAGCAAAGCCACTGTCTGTAGATATCACCCAGATGAGTATCTGAAAGGTGAAAGATCACATCTTTGTGTAGATTAAAGTGAAAAGACAATGCAGAGCTGATTGGACAAAAGTATGTGTTTGGGGGGTGACTGGTAACATTCAGCTCAAAATAGTAAATATTAAATTTCAATAACAGCAAAAAATTAACATGTTCTTAAGCTATAGGAGATTTTATTTAATAAAGTCTGAAATTTGTGTACTAATTTAGCAAAGCAGAAGCATGGTGCTGATCCTCTGTGTTGTTTTAAAGTTGCACCTAAGAGTGAGATGAAATGGGAATGTTGGTTGTAAAGGAGGTTACCTGGAGAGATTAGCATTAGCAGCAGCAGTTTAGGATCAGGCTGAGCAGGCAGCTCCTGAGGAGAAGCAGCTGAAGACAGCAACACCACAGATGTACAATCTGCCTGCCTGCAGTCATTAGCACCTCAAACTGCAAACAGGTGTGACAGCTCCTCAGCACGGCTCAACCTGCCAGCTCTGCTCTCTGCAGATAGCACACCCAGGAGACTTGCAACAGCTCTCACCTTTTTGTTGTATTTACTTATTTGACTGTTTTGTAATTAAATCAGTTCACACTCCTTAATAGACATGTCCTTTTAACTTTTTATTTAGTTTTTGCATTATTTATACCTTGGATTAGAAGTTTGTCTTTGTTAAAATTAAAAGAGACCATGGTGTCCACTCTGATTTGATTTATGGGTGCCAGCAATAGCAAAAGATAAAATCGCGTCACCTTTGGAGTGACCTCTGGTTGTTAAACCATAATCTGAAATGTATCTCCTTTAAAAATCTTTCAATGATATCTGATGATACAAAGTGAAATCATGCTGTAATAAAGCTGATTTGGTATCTATGGCATGTTGCAGAATAATTGTAGTAAAAGTAGGAGGGTCAGGGTAAAAAAACAAACTGATTCTCAAAGCTTATATTACCTGCACTTAATTTTCAAAGAAAAGAACAATCATAAAGAATTATGATATGTTAGACACTAAGTTGCATTAACCTTTGGGCATACTGCTTTTCTTCCAAGGGGACATCAAAGTTTGATTGTGGGATAGATGAACGAAGCTAAATACAAGGTATGGAAGAAAACCTTTTAGAATGTGTGAAGAACACGGACAAATACAGGCCAAAAGGTCCTGTACTGCATGTGGTTATAGCAGCGGTGTCCCCGCTCTAATGCCCTGTACAGTAGTTTAGGTCGGCTGTATGTGTGACTACACCTTGTGACATCCAATGAAGTCACGTTTCTTGTCCAGTTGTAAAATAAATGTCATCTAACCTCACATCTTTTACTAATGTTGTGGAGTAGCACAGAACGTAATGCAATTCTCTGTGCTCCACCTTCACCATCATCTTCTTATAGACCAAAACATAGAAAAAATTAATTCATTCCGATTCAATTCAGATTATTTATATAGCGCCAATTCACAACGCATATAGTCTCAAGACACTTTACAAAGTCAATTCCATCGAAACATAAAGATTTCAAGTCGGGTACATACAGTCCAATTAATCATAACTATCAAACAGTGCAGTTGGATTCAGTTTATTAATCAAATTGGTTTAAAAGTTTATCTAAGCAAACCCAACAGATTGCATTGAGTACTGACTCACAGGATTCACTCCTCCTGGGTGAGCATGTAGTGACATTGGGCAGTTGCTTGCATTGCCTGTGCAACAATCCCAGCATGTATGTAGCGACACTGGAGAAGAACATTCACTTTTTACAGGTAGAAATTTCCCGCAGAACCAGACTCGTTGTGAGTGGTCATCTGTCATGACCGACTGGGGGTTGAAAGAATAGAGCAGAGAAACCAAATGAACACACAAGCACTAATCCAGGAGTACTTTCCATTGGAAAGAAAAGTGAAACCTTAATGGTAGTAACTCCTTTAGTGGCTTCATCTAGGAGAGAAAGGCAGCTAAGCAGATTTACTCTGAGCCAGTTTTCCAAGTCTAGAGTTTGAAAGAGAGCACATACAGTTAGTCACAGTAAAAGCTCAGCCATTAGCTATTTCTAGGAGAGACAGGGTTAAACACTGAAAGACAGGGCAAAGTGTATCATCTGTAGAAGTTGACTATTAAGTTGTTGGCAGCAGCAGCTCAGCTGATGCCCCTCTGCAGGAAGGTGTCACAGCTAAACACAGAGTCAGGCTTCTAGGAAGAGAAAAACAAACTGAGAGAGAACATAAGGTTAAAAGCTAGAATAACAGCAAAAAACACAAAGGTGGAGAATAGTATGAGAATGTAGCAGAGTGAGGGAAAGTGGTCATTGTGTCCCCCAGCAGCCTAAGCCTATAGCAGCATAACTACAGAGAAAGCTCAGGATAACCTAAGCCACTCTAACTATAAGCTTTATCAAAAAGGAAAGTTTTAAGCCTAGCCTTAAAAGTGGACAGGGTGTCTGCCTCATGGACTAAAACTGGGAGCTGGTTCCACAGGAGAGGAGCCTGATAACTAAAGGATCTGCCTCCCATTCTACTTCTAGAGACTCTAGGAACCACCAGTAAACCTGCAGTCTGAGAACGAAGTGCCCTGTTAGGAATATATGGACCAATCAGAGCTCTGATGTATGACGGAGCTAGATCATTAATGGCTTTAGATGTGAAAAGGAGAATTTAAATTCTATTTTGGATTTAAGAGGGAGCTAATAAAGGAAAGGTAAAATAGGAGAAATATGATAATGACCCTATCTGTATTTAACACTAAACCAGATAAGAAGTCTGAGAACTAGTCTAAAAATTGAGAATAAGGGCCTGGTGGATGGTACAAAACAACAAATAGAAGTGGTTTTAGTGCTTTGCAATTTGGATGAGGAAAACTAAGGATTAAACATTCAAAAGAGTTGTAGCTATTAATTGGTCTGGGACTAATCAATAAATTGGACTGACAGATGGTTGCTGCTTCTTCTCCTCGCCCAGTATTTCGAGGTATATACTAATATACATTCTCTCTATATAATATAATTCTCTTGCTGCAGCCAGGTTTCTGTGAGTTAAAATAAACCACTTTGGTTTTCACAAATCAAGTCATTAACTAAATAAGTCTTTGAATGAGACTATTTCCTGGACAATAGACTGGAGTGGATATGCAACTGTGAAGCAGTCTACAAGAAGGAACAGAGCAGACTGTATTTCTTAAGGAAGCTTAGGTCCTTCGGTGTTTCCAGCAAGATGCTGCATATCTTCTATAAGTCTGTTGTGAAGAGTGTGATCTCTTTTGCCATCATCTGCTGGGGTAGCAGCATCATAGCCAGGGACTTAAAAAATCTCAACAAGCTGATAAAGAAGGCTGGCTCTGTTCTGGGGACTCCTCTGGAACCTCTGGAGATCATTGTGCAAAGAAGGATTCTTCATAAAATGAAGAACATTATGGAGAACCCTGAGCATCCTCTTCATGAGACTGTTGTACAACAACAGAGTGTCTTCAGTCGGAGGCTTCTTCAGATCTGCTGTAAGACAGACCACTACGGAAGATCCTTCCCGCCCACAACCATCAGCATCTACAACGACTCTTTGAAGAAACTTGTATAAAATGAGCTACAACAACAATTAATTTTCCCTTTGGGATGAATAAAGTATGTTTGAAATGAAATGAATTGAACTGAATCGCAGAAAGAGATCGTATGTTCAATCAGCCACATTAAATTGTTTTGTTTTTCTTTTCAGCTGTCTTACTAGGGTAATGGGTGGGTAAAAGTTACAGAAGCTGGAGAGAGGTGTGCTAAACTACAACCCTGCATCCTGGTCTGAACCTTGGGTTGTCAGTGTTTTGGAGAACTAATAAATTCGTCGAGATTGCTAAAACGAGGAGCTGCTCCATCCAGGGAGGGATGGATGGCGTCTTTCTGGATCAGACCTGGTTTTCTCCAAAATGTTCACTATCTGTCAGTTTAGCTCACACTGTTTTCAGGTCACCACCTAGACAGCCAGGAAATTAAAAATTTGATTTAAGTAACTATTTTCTTTATTTTTTGAGGGTCGCATTTGGGATAGCCTTTATGCTTACGGAAAAATACAATATTATTTGCTGTGATTTTATTTTAGTGTAAGCTTCTATTATATTGCAATACCCCTGAGCCACCACAGAAGGGGGTGTAGGCCTGGCAGCTCAGATGAAATTAAACAACCTTTGCTTCCTAATCCTAAACCCCATATTAGACTATCATAACATCCTGGAGAAAATATTCAAATGGAAAAGAGGAACCAAGTGCATTGTCTTGTTGCATGGGGAATATGGAGGAGCCGGAAAGATCCATGGCTCAGGTAAAATAATCTGTCAACAAGACAATTACAAGTTGGGCACTCCACAAATCAGGCTTTAATGGAAGAGTGGCAAACAGAAAGCCTTTTTAAAGAGAGCCATTTGCAGTTCACAACAAGCCATTTAGAGGACACAGCTAACATGTGGACAAAGGTGTTATGGTCAGGTGTGGCCAAAACGCAAACCACTATTTGTGACAAAAATGGTTGTGGCACCATCATGCTGTGGGGATGCCTTTCTTAAGCAGTGACAGGGAATCTGGTCAGACTTGATGGGAAGACAAATGGAGCTAAATACAGGGAAATGCTGGAATTTAATAAGAATTTAAGCTGTCCACTGCTCTGTTGACATCTCCATATCTCCACAGCTCTGTCATCTGTCAACTGTATTTTGATTGTTTGATTTTCATCAGTTTCATAATTCACTTCTTATTCATTATCCTTCACCCCCTGGTTGCTTTATCTAAAGGGTTTCTGTCTTTATCTCTTTTTTTTTTTTCAAACAGCAGCCTTTTCACATGTGTAGCTCCGTAACAGAATATTATTCAAAAGGAACAATAAAAGGAATAACCAAGGGTTATACTGTATCTGTTGCTAGTGAATGTATTTCAAACACACCTTTTCCTTTCAATTAATGTGCTGTTAATACAATATACTGCCCAAAAAACATTGGATCACTCCTCCAAATCAAAGGACAAAGGTTGAAATATCATCAGTTTGAACTAAATTACTGAAATAAATGTGTTTTAATGATATTCTATTTTACTGAGTTGCACCTGTACTCCGTCCATCTTTTCAGTGCTCCTTTTACTTGCTCGTACATTACCATCTCTAAACTTTATCGAACAGCTGCTCATCCTTTCTCCAACAACCTCTTTTTCTATCCAATCAGTATGTCCTTTTCTCAACAGAAAATATTGGTCTGGGTTCTGTACCTCCTACTCTCCTTCACATATTTACATTTTCTCCTCCCTAAACCAACTGTCCAGAATCACCAAGGTAGTTGAGTATTTAAGCCCTGTTCATCCAGAAACAGGATGAGAGCAGGTACATTTCTCTAGCATGAGCCACATATTGTTGCTCCACTTCACGCTTTTTACAACTGCTGCCGCCATGATCATCCATAACAGCAGCAGCAATGGATCTCCAAATCACAAGCTGCTCATTGGCTTCCAGGCTCCCTGGAACGTGTCCTTCCCCTTCTCAGCCCAACGGCTGGGCTCGGCTATTCAGATAGCCGTGGAAAAGGTGAACAAGAACCCCTCCTTCCTGGGCAACTACAGTCTGGATATTGTGTACAAGGACACCAACTGTAATCCCAAAAGGTCCCTGGGAGGATTCATCCAGCAGGTGTTGAGAGAAAATGTGACAGCTCTGTTTGGTCCAGCATGTCCCGAGGAAGCAGAGGTACAATTTAGATCATATTTACACTCTTATCTTTTTATGATTACACGGAAAAAAATTATGAAAGGTTTGTAGTGTTTGTCATTTTCTGAAAATGTGTAAATGTCTTTCTAAATTTCTACAAACATTTTTTCCTGTTATAAGGCGTACACTTATTTGTATAAACAAAGGCGGCAGATTATTTTTAAAAAGCAACACTTCTGTTGATTGATTTTCATCTTATTTTAGGATATTTTCTTCAACATTTTTTCATGCATTCTTGTTAAACCAGATAAGAAGAAAAACAAATTGTATGTGTGTCATCCTGCAGGTGTGACCTTATTTTCTTTCTAATGTTCCCTATAAAATAAAACCCTTGCAGATCTTTCTAAAAATATATTTTAAACCGTAATCTAAATATTGGATTAAAAAATGCATAGAAATGATAATCTATTTTATATTTTACTTTTTGTAAATTAAAATGGATGTTATAAACTACACTGGAGTGATGTGATTTGTATCATCGGTTAAAGAACGTTAAAACATAAAATGCTTAGCAATAGCAATTATTCATTGTATTATCTGCAAATAAACACTATATTTTTATATCACCACTAGATAGCTTATTTATAATACAAGTTGGTGTTTCTATTAACTTTAGTTTGACTTTGGTGAGGTGACGGTGGCGACAGTGGTAGAGATTCTTCCTGTAACTTGTGGGTTGCCTGTTCGAACCCCTGTTCTGTCTCAGTCGTTGTGTCTTTAGGCAAGACACTTCACCCTCCTTTCCTGCTAATGGTGGTCAGAGGGCTTGGTGGTGCCTGTGTATGGTAGCCACATTTCTGTCAGTTTCCCACAGTGCAGCTGTGGCTACATGGTAGCTTACCACTGTCAGTGTGTGAATGTGTGTATGAAGGGGTGAATGACTGATTGTAGTGTAAAGCGCTTTGGGGTCTCTGGGGACTTGATAAAGTGCTATACAATTTATGAAATATCAACAGACATTAAATAAAAAATGCAAATTGGCTTTCAATAAATACTCGGTCACAGAGAGTAACAGAAGCCCATAAGTGAGAATGTAGAAAACAACACAAGCTAAACTGTTTAGTCAGTCAGGTTATATAAACAAATTTAACAATATTAATGATGGATTTTAAAACATAGAAACAATGTAAGAATTAATCTAACCAAATCGTGATTTTGCATCAACCCTTCATCCTGAGCAAGACTGTGGCACACAATGAGAATATAATTTCTTCAAACTTTTACATTTATTTGAGTATTTCTCAACCTGTTATGATGATTTAATTGCTCCACTTGGAACTTTTCAGGTCACTGGTCTTATTGCATCAGCGTGGAACGTTCCCATGATTGGCTTTGTGGGCCAGTCCTCCAAACTTGAAGACAGTGAAATGTATGATTCCTATATCAAAATCATGCCCCCTCTGAAACGGAGCTCAGAGGTTCTAGTGAAAACCCTGGAGTTCTTCGGCTGGAGACACGTGGCAATGATCGGAGGGGGGTTGAACACAAACACCTGGGAGAAAGTGGATGCTTTGTGGAAAACGGTGGAGAATCACCTCAGAACTAATTTCAAATTGACCACAGAATTGAATTTTGACACAAGTAATCCTGATCTCCTTTATCAGAACATCAAGCACATCTCAACAGTGGCCAGAGGTAAAGGAGTTCACTCATATGTGCACAACCGCGATCATATGTAGCACCACTCATCATTATCATGAGTATCATATTAAATTAGAGTTTTTGTAGATTTTTTTGTGTGCATTTCTACCGTTCCTATTTCAGAGGGGATTTATTTTTACAAAAAACAACTGGAATGAACTTTAAAAAGAAAACTGCTTGGACAGCTTTGAATTAATTGTGGATTTTCACAACCTTAAACACAGCCAAACAAAATAAAAAACCCATCCAGTTGCACCTCAACCATCAGCTTGTTCTAGACATCATCAAGCTTCTGGCACAATTCTGGTTGTACAGTTTACCACTGGTCCTATTAAAATTAGCATAGTCCTTATAATTTGCATAGTCTCCTGCAGTATGCTTTGCTTTTAGGCATAGTTCTTTCACCTTCACCAGGGTTTAAGTCTGGAAAGGTACAATGAGGTGTAACAGCTAGTTAAAAATGAATTAAAAGGCCATGATGCTACCATTGCCATGCATAAGAGTTGTTTTCTTATTTTTAAAACCCTCATCTTCACTCCTCCAACTATACCCCTTATCAATGTAGCCATATCGTTCAGTCTTTGTCTCGTCTGCCCATGAACCCCTTCTCTAGAAGACATTTGGCTTCTTCCATGTGGGCAGCTGGATATTTCAGTCAAGCTTGAATGGATTGGTTTTAGAGTGTTTTTTTCTTTCTTAATTGGTGCCCTCACAATAGCGGACAGGGTGAAATTGGTTTCACTCTGAACACTGACACTGGTGTTCCAGCAGTTTCCAGTTCATGGCAGACATGTGCCATGGTGGTTCCTAAATATGAGGAGGGAACAGCGTGGGTCAGATGGCTAAAACTTAGACTGGGTTGGGTATTCCAACAATGATCACAACACAGATCAAAACTGGATTTGGAATGCATAAAGCAAGCTCTTAAATTCCTCCGACGTCAACCCTGTTAATGCTATATGAACTATGCTTAAAAGCCAGGCCAGTGGCAGGAAACTAACCACCTAAATGAACCCTCTAATTTCTGACTGGAACAGAGGGCATAATTCTGCTAAAATCATTCCAGAAGCTTGTTTATGGAAACAAAAGTTTGCAGTTTATCTTTTAGAGACAGGAGTGGGGATGTATGTAAAATTGTGACTGTATTTGGATTTAAAAAAATACACAATATATTCAAACTTGTGCTCCCACATTCATTTAGGTTGTATGTGTTATAATAAGTTCACCATGAAAAAGGATTGGTTCCAATGAATCATTGAAAACCCAAAATGAAAATGTCATTCACAGCAGTGATGAGTGAAAATAAACTTCTGATCATCATGTTGTTTACGTTTTATTCTATTTTATTTTTAGCCTTATTTCTTTGTTTCCTTTAAATATAGAACTTTATTTTGTATTATTTCTTTTCATTTATATAAAGATAATCTAACAAATTAACTTTAGCGGCAGTCGTAGTTTTTTGATTGTCAACATTTTAGTCTGATAAAAACACTCTGAGGTACAGATGATGAACAGTGGCATTTGTTGTTCTTGTAAAATTAAACTCTTTAAAATCTGTTCACCAGTTATTGTGGTGATAACAAACAGAGAGGACTCCATGGCTCTGCTGCTGGAGGCTGAGCGTCAGGGTCTTATGAATGGCGACTACGTGTTCTTCCTGATGCAGCAGTTTGAGGTCAGTGAAATGGGGAGGAAAGCAAATGAAATATATTCAGCTGCACAAGCAGCAGAGAAGGTTTCATATCAAAAAGAGGGAGACTTCCCTGACGTTCTTTGAAAATATCACAGTGTTAAAGAAAAATGGTGGGAAGGAATAGAAGGAAACTGAACAGCATTGGAAAGAAAACCAGCTGATCCTATGGCGTCACTGACTTGCAGCAAATACTCTTGAAAAGAGCACCTAGTGACAGTGCACAGTCATTTGCATGGACTTTTTAACTTTGCTGCAATCCCTCATACTGAGCATGCAATGAGTAAAAGTGGTGGGGAAAACTCTCATTTAACAGGAAAAAATTAGATGGCTGCTCACACCTGGCTTATTGTGAGCAGCCTTCTGCCACCACCGACAAGGAGTATGAGAAGACAGAGCCAGGTGCATACAAACAAAAAATATAGAAGCACTAATCCAGGAATACTTTCTATGATATGGAGAAGTAAAGAGTAAATCTTATCTAAGACATAATGGTAAGGGTGGCATGTTGTCTTCACTACACCTAAATAATGAAATGTTCTGAGTTGCTGTGCTGGGATTGGCTTATTCACTCTTTGTGTTAGGCAGCAATTGAACAGGTAATAAAGTGCAGCTTAAATAAAGTGTCCAGCCCAGTGATTCCTGTGCTGAATGAAAAAAGGAAAGCATTTACAGATTTCCATCAATAATTCATGTACATTGCTCAATAAACCAATTTTTTCCTCAAAAACATAATAACACTTTTCTGAAGGTTTAGTATTTGTGTGATAATGATAAACTAAATTAGGTCTTCTATCCAACTCATTCCTCTTGATTGTTTTTTCTAGGATAACTGGTGGAAAAGTGCCCTAAACAGCAGGGTAAACCAGGATGGGACAAGAGTGTTTGACATGACATTTGTTATTGGCCAGAAGTCCTACGAAGGACATGAGTACTATGATTTCTTCAAACAGGTTTTTCAAAGACTGAAAGGATATCCTTTTTGGAGTAATCTGACATCTGAAAGTGAGGTGGGAAAGCTGTAAAGACATAGTTGAGAAAAATCCTAAATGATAATCTGGTCATTTGAACCTGAAAATATTTTAATTTGTCAATTTTCCTTAATAAATCTCAGGTTAGCCCCTATTCAGTTTATCTCCATGATGCAGTACTTCTTTACGTGATGGGACTGAAGGAAGTTCTAAAAGAAGGAAAAGATCCTCATGATGGCCGACAGCTTCTGGAGAAACTGAAAACCAGAGAGAAAATTCAATTTCAAGGTAAATATAAACTCTGCTCACAATCACAATATTTCATAGCACTGTTTTTTTAGTGGTTTTGTATCATAATTATTCAGCCATCTCCTTTAGCAATGAGATTTTGTGGGTTACCCCTTTTTGCGGAGTGTCAATGACTATCTGCAGGACAACTGTCAAGTCAGGAGTCTTCCACATGATGTTGTTGGTCACAACTTGTTTGTAACATAAGATTTCTATATTTTATATGTTTTATTGGTTTTATTTTATCTCATATTTTGACGTTTGGGAGAACATATATTAAGGGTATTCATTAGCTGTAAGCCTTAATGATCAAAATTCATTGAAACAAACAATTGACATTACTTTTGTGTATCACGGATCTAGAGAATATCTCACTTCTTTAATTGTTTTTGTGAAATAAGTACATTTTCAATTATATTCACCAAGAAGTTCCTAATTTCAATCATCATTTCCAAGGACTCTTGAATCTACCTTTTTAAGGTGTGTTTTAGACAAATCCTGACAGAATGTAAAGTTATTTACAAGAGCTTTATTATCACGTAAGCAAATACAAATGCACCATAATAAAGTCTTATTTGGGAACAGGTTATCAAATGCAGCAGTTTTATCACAGTTGGTAGCAGACAGGGACCTTTGGTTTTGAAGCAAATGCTTCCTAATCAATAAGCAGTTTGTATTACGATTGGAGGATGAATATTGGAATCTGCTGTAAAAAGCAGTTTTTAATGTATTTGTACCTACAATCCAAAAAATCAGCTGAATAATATTCAGCAGGAAACTGTAATTTTCTAATAAAAAAACTGATACCCATCGACAATGAGCTGTTTTCACACATGAGATGTATGCTAAAATGTCCAGATATGTTACAGATAAGTGGTAAATAAAAAACACGCTCATATCATTTACTTCAAACATCTTGCAGATGTTTTCCTCCCAGTGTAGCAATTAATCTTGAGGATTTACAATAGAGAAAGAGATTGTAAGTGTTGGCAAGAGTCTATTGCTTTCCGTTTTACTCCCGTTTATTGAGGTTATATATGGATATTTGAAGGGTCAGTTTTAAAATATAAAAGAGTCACATCTGGAATGCATTGCCTGATTAAGAAAAAGGTAGCAATTTCCACACAATTGTGTCTTAGGTTGATCAACAGATACTGTCCTGCACAATAATCCCCCCACCAGATTTCAAGCCTTGGGAGCAAATCCTCAGCATAAAAGACAACAGGGCAAATTGTAATAATATAATCTAAGGCACATACTGTGCCACACAATTAGCAAAATGAAACATTGTATTCCAACATTTTGTCACACTATCCAATGCAGCTATGGGTTATCATCTGCAGGTGCCTCTGGACTAGTTCACTTTGATGAACAGGGGGAAAGATGTATGGACTATTCCATTTATGACCTGCAGCATGTAGGAAGCAGCACCATGTTTGTACCTATCCTGAATTTTGAAAGCCAAACCAAAAGTGTCAGGTAAAACATATTTTAATTATTAAAACACTATGAAGTTTGGGGTTTTGACATGACAAAAACCAAACTAATATCAAGGGGCACTAATACGATTGCAAAGTGCTTGCAGGTTTTAGTGCAATAATAAGTATTTCAGTCTATAATTGCCTCATTATATTGTCTCATGCAGACCGACACCTATGTTTGCTTCTGTCATTTGGCCGAAGGGAAAGCCTCCATCTGATGTGCCAGAATGTGGTTTCAAGGATGAGCTCTGCGAGTGGCTGACCAATGGTAAAGTACAACTTTAAACCAAAGCCTATAAAAAAATAATAAATATGTACATCTAATCTTTTCAGTAGTAAGTAATTCCGGGGATTATTTCTATGACACAGAAATTGCCCTGTTGGCTGTCCTTGTGATCTTCCCCCTCATCGGTGTAGTGGCGGTTTTGTGGATCGGGGTTCTCATGCTTCAAAAGTTTCGGCTACAGACAAGGTTGGAGGACTCCAACTGGTGGATAATCAACTACAGTGACATCACCATCATCAGGGAGCCCCTAGTGCGAGTGCTCAGATAGTTAAAGAATCAAAAGAGCTGAAATTGTCTGTGATTGGTTTTCAGTTTCCAGCTTGTTTGCTTGCCTATTTTTGCCAAGTTTGTTGTCATATCTCTTCCAGGGAAACCAGGGTTTATCTCAAAGCTCTACAGGTAGTCACAGTGGGAGCAGCAGCTGTCAGAGCACCTTTTCCAGCCACAGTTATGACCTGAGGGACAAAACCGGCAGAGAGCACATCTATACAACCATAGGCCTCTACCAGGTGAGAAGTTCTTTTTTCAGAAAATAAATAAATGCATATTGAAAAGGTCGTCATTATTTGACTACAATGAGCAAAATCTTGCACCTAAGTAGGGTAAGTAACAAACTGGACTAGCAATCACTCATTAACCACAAAATTACTTTGGGAATTTTAATTACGTTTTTCAAATTACTTAATCTCACTAAAAGGATTCCTGTTAATTGATATAAGTTCTTTATTTTAATACAGGGAAATCAGGTGGCCATCAAGTACATCAAGAACCCTATAAACTGTAATTTCCAGAAACCTTCAGTCATTGCAGAATTTAATCTGGTAAAGTTCCTTATGTTGTTCTGGAGTCTTTAATTGTTTTGTGCATTAGGACTAAATAGTGTAACTGCTGTCAAACAATAAATCAAATAATTGGAACTCAATAGGTATTTACATATGTGACAATTTTACAAAAAGTCTGAAGTTAAGCCTAAAAGTATTATATATTTATACCTTTTAAAAATACCCATATAATATATGTGTAGGAAACATAACTTATTTTCTTAATACACATAAAGCTTCTGTGTGCCTAATCATCTGAAACCTTTTAAGAAAGATGAAGGAGATGAAACATGAAAACTTGGTGCAGTTCTTTGGTGTATGCATTGAGCCACCAAACATCTGTTTGGTAATCCAGTACTGCAAGAAAGGCAGTCTTAAGGTAAGTAAGAAATCTTCATTCCTTCATGTCAAGCTAAGTTTGCAACCAAAATAAAGAAAATATTCAAACATCATTTAATTCTGTTTCTAAAGGATGTTTTTGGGGCTTCAGATGTTGATCTGGAATGGATGTTTAAGCTCTCATTTGCTTATGACATTGTTAATGTAAGTATGTTTATTATTGAGATCTCTACAGTTCTGTTTCAAAGTCGCATGTTTCAAATTTATTATCAAAGTTAACCTGAAAGTTAATTGTTTTCTATAAAAGTTTGTTTTGTTATTCCTTGACATTACTTTTATTATTATTTGATTCTATTTTTTACTTTTAAAATGTTTTTGCGATTCAGGGAATGGACTTCATTCACAACAGCACCCTTAAATTTCATGGAAACCTGAAGCCCAGTACATGTCTGGTGGACAGCAGACTACAAATCAAGCTCTCTGGTTTTGGCTTATGGGAGTTTAAATTTGGAGGAAAAAACAAGGTCAGCCTAATGGAAAATCCGGATTATGAAGGTAACATTGACCTGAAATCAAAGTTATAAATTCATGAAGGAGATAGTACACAGTATTGCACATGAGGACATATGAGTTTGTCTCAGATCTGTACTGGACAGCCCCCGAGCTTCTAAGACAGGTCGGACTTCCATGTAATGGGACACCCAAAGGAGACATCTACAGCTTTGCCATCATTATGTGGGAGCTCATGTATAACTCTAAAGGTGGCCCATACCAAGACATCAACCTAGACCCAAAAGGTGTGTGTATTTTTTCTGTGTACTTAAACTGTAACAGACAAAATGTGAAAAGATATAAACGCTACAGACCAGACTTTCGTAGAACTTACGGATATTTTCTGCAACTTGGAGGGTAAATATAGTTTATTAACTGGAAGTAACCAGCTACTTTCCAGAATCAGTGGGGTTGTCTGCAGAACTAAAATGTTTAACGGGGTACTTTATTGGAACGTAAAGGGGACTTTCATAGAACATACAGGTTACTTCCCTACAACTTTCAGTTATTTTTCATAAACAGGTTTACGTTCCAAAACTAACAGGGTTCCATTTATAGGTTACAGGTTACATTCTAGAGCCTACAGGTTACTCTTAAAAGCTTATGGGTCAATGTTTAGAACTAACAGGTAACTTTCCTGTAATTTAAATCTTTTTTCCCCTATCGCCTAGGGGTTACGTTTCAAAACTTACAGGGTACTTTCTAAAACGCCCAGGTTACCTCTCAGAACATACTTTTAACATGCTTAAACTAAGGTTACTTTCAGGTTACGGATACTTCCACAAAACATACATGGTACTAACTTAGAAAGTACTTTCCAAAACTTACTGGATGTTTTCCAAGAGTTTACAGGTTAATGTCTTGTAAGTTAAAAATCACACTTCAGAACATACAGGTAACTTTCCAAAAATTAATGCATGTTTTGTCTATGAGAACTGGGACATTTCTTTTTCATTAACTTTCATTTACATTGATTGTCATTTTGTGAAGGTTTCTTCTGTGGAACAGTCCCATTGGTAGAGATTCTTACATCGGGGACATAAAAGCTGCAATTTTCAGCAGTAAAACTATAACCGATGATTCTATCAGAGTGGCTACACACTATGACTCGTAAAAAAAAGAGGAGTGACATCTCTGGTCATGATTAAATCCCAGTCCTCCAGCCAGAAACCTGTAATTATTTCACATGATTTACACTGTGAAAATGTATTTTAACATATCTAAATAACACAAAGTTTGAAACATGCAAAGATGTTAATTGAATAAATGCCTGAAAGACATGTCACAGTTTAAGACAAAAAACAAAAAACAATAATTCGACACTCTTCCTCCATAACACTTTATATGCAAAAGTTCCTGGTAAAAGAACAAACACAGAACACATGACACTCAACTTAACAGGTTGGTTTCCAGAATTTACATTGAACTCTATCAGAACATACATGGTAGTTTCCTAGAACTTACATTAAACTTTTCTAAGTCTTACAAGGTGCTTTATCAAAGCCTAAGGCTAACCTTTCTAGAATTGACAGGCTACTTTCCAGAACTTACATTAGTACCACTTACGTGGTTCTTTCAGGTCTCCATGTAACCTTACAGTACATAAAACCTCACAGGTTGCATTTAAGGAACTTACAGGTAATTTTCCAGATTTTACAGAGTTTTTGCCCATAGCTTACATGTACTTTCCTGAAGCTTGCAAGTTGGGTTATAGTACCAACAGGGTCCTCTTGTAACCTGCAGGGTGCTTTCGGAAGTTACTTTCCAGAGCATAGAGATCATTTCCCAAAACCTATAAATTACCTCTAATTGAACTCACAAGTTTCTTTGTGACCTAATAGAGTTTTACTGTTACTAACAGGTTGTTTTCCAAAACCCACAGTGCACTGGACTACAAGATAAGGTCACGTTCTTCCAGAATTTCCTGGTTACAGATTGTGGAATTTACAAGGTGTTTCACAGAGTTTCAGATATCAGTAACCTATAAGTTTCAGCAACGTAACCTAAGTTCCGGAAAATAGCGTGTAAATTCAAGACAAATCCAGATACAATCTGCATTACAACCACTACACTAATGCACAGTACATCATAAATGAATCAACATGATAATTTTGTAATACTGATGATAATAATATGACTTGGGGTAAACAGTAAAATTCAATGTTTTCCTCACTCATTTAATTTGATTCTGTTTTTTGTCAGGTGTGATCATCCAAGCTCAGGCTGAATGGCCAAATATTGGCTTGAAAAGCATGAATCCATGGCACTTGGAACTCTAACAGCCTACTATCCATTGCAGTTCTTATAATCCTTTTCTATCTTACAGTGACCGAAATAATGATTGCATTTCAAATGGGCATCATCAAATGGGGATCATTACATAAAGTTAAACGTTTTATGTGTTTGTCATTCAGGGGACCCATTTTTATCACCAAATATCAATGCAACTTATTTAGAAATTACTGAGACAATAACCTCCTAATTTTTTGTATGTTTCAAGAGATTATAATGCAGTTGCGGACACCTTTCCAAGGCGAACCTCTCAGACCAGTGCTGTGTGAGCAGCTGTGTGATGAGAAGATCAATGCACTGCTCAGATCCTGTTGGAGCGAAAACCCTGACCACCGCCCACCTTTTGGATCTATACGGAGAAGACTGAGGGATATAAGTCCAGAGAGGTATGTTTGCCAGTAAATATAAAAAGTCTAAACACCCCTGTAAAAATGGCAGGTTTTAGTCATGTAAAACTTAGACCAAGATGAGTCATTTCAGAACTTTTTCTGACTTTACGGTGACATATTTCCTGTATAATTCAACTAAATCTGTTTGAGGGGAAATGTAAAAAAAAAAGAAGGTGCAATAACTTGGTAATTGGTAAGTGTGACCTCTTTAAATACTTTGAAATTGAAATGACTTAAACTGGATGTTTCGTCAAAATTTAAAAAGACCTAGATGGAAAAGAAAACATCCAGGTATTACTACAATCTCCCAAAGCCTTTGGACAGTATTCCAAAAGAACAACATACCTGCAGTGAAATGTGATGATGGCAGCATCATGCTCAGGGGTTAGATTTCTTAGGTGGAACTAAACTCTTTGTTGAGGCGCACTGAACCATGAAACGTTCTAAATACTAGTCAGTTTTGATCTACACCCTTCAGGTGTCTGTCTTAAAGCTAAAGATGAAGAAG
Organism: Crenichthys baileyi; assembly: GCA_036173005.1. Taxonomy (NCBI): domain Eukaryota; kingdom Metazoa; phylum Chordata; class Actinopteri; order Cyprinodontiformes; family Goodeidae; genus Crenichthys; species Crenichthys baileyi. Next base: position 150,805 of record JAHHUM010002446.1, read on the forward strand.
GATTTAGATTTTTGGCATCTCTGTGAGCCCAAATATAGATGTAAATCAATAAAAGAATGACTTTCTCAAAAGAAAATTCAAGTTTTATAATGACCGAAAAAGAATTTAGAGCTGGATCTAATGGAAAACGCGGACTCACTCAAAAAAGGCTTTGGACAAGGGAAATTCTTACAATGTGATGTATTAGGAATGATTTTACAGAGCAGAGTATACTATTGCTAAGTCATGACACTTTCATTGAGCCCATCCACTATTCAGTCGCTACATGCATGCTCAGTATGAGGGATTGCTGCAAAGTCAACGCCAGTGACTGTCCACTGTCTCTACATGTTCATCCGGGAGGAGTGAATGCTGCAAGTCCCTGACTCGATGCAATCTGCTGGGTTTCCTTAGATAGAAAAACTTTTTATCCAATTTGAATAAATAACAGAATCTGACTGCACTGTTCAATGATTAAGATTAATTGGAGTGTATGTACCTGACTTTTGTGAAGTGCCTTGAGACGACATGTGTTGTGAATTGGCACTATATAAATAAACTGAATTGAATTGAATTGAATTGAATTGAATTGAATTGAACTATTCATACATACTGTAGATTCATTTTGTCATTTTCAATTAAGAAAACATTCCTATACACAACAATAGTCTTTAAACTTTACAGATCCAGCTGAGACATTATCATCCATATAAAATACTACCTTTTGTTATAAGAAGTGTGGCTATAAAGTTTTTATTTCAAAAGGTGCTTTTAAAATTCCTTATATGCTTTAAAAATAATGGAAAGGCTGATTATGAATAATTTTCTTTATCTTTTTATAAGTATGGTTGCAAGCTTTAGAATATATTTTCCTCATTTAATGATTGAAAAAATAAAAAGATTTAAAGTTTGGATTTCTTCCAAGTTAAGCTGAGTTGTAATGTAAGTTTCCCCTGAAATAAAAACAAAAAACATTTACCTCTAGCTCTGCACCAAAATTAATCATCCAATTATCAGCACCTAACAAATTTACATTCGAGAAGTACTTAAATATGTTTTTGAGTCACAATGCTCCTCAAAAAACCATTTTTTTATGATCTCATCTTTTGTAGCCATACAAATATCCTCGATAACATGGTGGACAAGTTGGAGAAGTATGCAAATCACCTGGAGGAAGTGGTGGAGGAGCGGACAAACCAGCTCACAGCAGAAAAAGCCAGAGCGGACAAACTTCTCTCTAGCATGTTACCAAGGTACCACATACACAGCCATCCATTTTTTCTTTAAATCAGGACTGTCAGCCTTACTATTTGCTGTTGGATCTTTGCCTTTAGATATATTGCAGACCAGCTGATGTCAGGAAAGTCAGTGGAGCCACAAAGCTATGATATGGTGACAATCTTCTTCTCAGATATTGTGGGCTTCACCTCCATGTGTTCTTCCAGCTCGGCAATGGAGGTGGTAACTTTCCTGAACGAACTCTACAGTCTTTTTGATGATACCATTAAGATGTATGATGTCTACAAAGTAAGAACCATTCACTCTAAGCAGTGTTTCCGCTATTCGACAGAACATCCCCTAAATTACTGTAACCAATAATGATCCCATCTTTATTCTTTGTTTCTTTATCTATGTATTTATATCTATCTTTCTGTCAACATCTTTCCATCTTCGTCTGTCTCTATTCATATTTTTATCTTTTTGTATATCTATCTGTTTCTTTCCATCTCTATCGTTACCTATAATGATGTTCTGAATTTTTATGTCATTATTATGCAGTATTGAAGATTCCGTGTGTATTTGTATTATTCGTTCATTTGAGGTGATTCAAAACGTTCACTGGGTGTCACATTATAAGGAAACTGTTTTAACCATGCATCTTTGATTGTTCACCAAGAGTTTAAATCACTGCTCATCTCTTGTTTTTCCATATCTTTTTTTAACAACAAAATAGTTGTGTGGATGTTGCACCAGCATGAGTTACAGTTCAGCACAAAGCATGGACATACATGGAGAGTTTGAGTGAAAGTAAAATACAAATTTAGAACCATCCCATTCAGACTTGAAAGAGACAGAGAATCTGTGAAATTAGCAAAAGATTAGAGTGATTTCAATAAGGCCTTCAAAACTCAAATACTAGCCAATTAAGGCTTTTCCATGTAGTATTGTGAAGAGTGTGAATAAATGTCAATAGGCCATTTTTTTATTAAATGTTGAACAAAATGGATGGAAATTATTGAATTATGAGAGAAAAATAGTCTTCAGATGCCAGAATGTCTATAAGTGTTTTCATCTAAATCTAGCTCCAAAAATCTACCATAAAAGAAAGAAATAAAAGAAGAAAAAAAATTAAAATGAGACAAATGCATTTTTCGTACGTCACTTAGTAGCTAAAAAATTTTGAAATTATGGCTGAAACATTTACAATTTAATAATAATTTATTATTGAAATAATCGTCAACTACTTCAGTAATTGTTAACTGGAGTATACACTCTAAAGCATGCCATTTTTTTAAAGAACAACCCACTCAGCAATAATTAGATGAATATTCTACAAAAATATATACACTTTGTATTTAAAATAAAAACGAACTTTGTCTGTAAATATGCTCTGTCCAGACCTCCTTAAGTGGCATAGTTTTAGCTTCACCTGGTTTAAATTCTGTAAAAAATCTCCTATTAAGCATCTTTTTCTATCCAATTATTAATCGAATAATCAAAAAAGTGTCGATAGATTAATCGATTAGAAAAATAATCGTTAGGTGCAGACCTAGTAGAAATATTACATAAAATGTACAATGTACGTAAGCATTTTTGCATACTTAACTAAATATTCTTAGGCTACAAAGTTCAAGTGTTTGTTTTATTATGTTCTCTTGTATTTTCCTTGCTAATCATCTGTAGTATAACTGATTAGATGAACAGCAACTAGCTATAATCATATTCATCGAGGTAAATGTGGCCTAAAGTACACTTTTGGAGAAATTGTGCTTTTCTATATACTTACATAGTAAATGCTTTTCAAATCCTAATTCTAATGACTATTTTTGGATCTTTATCAGGTGGAAACCATTGGTGATGCTTACATGGTAGCTAGTGGCCTTCCTATTAGTAATGGCAACAAGCATGCTTTGGAGATATCCATGATGGCTCTACACTTCCTAAGTGCCATTCAGGTCTTCAGAATCCCTCACAAGCCAGATGAGATCCTTGCAATTCGCATTGGCATTCACTCTGGTAACAGATTGTAGCAACATAAATAACTTAGTTTAGCTATTTTATCTTTACTGTGACTTGTCGAGTTAATTTTAATCCTCAAACTTATCACATTTTGTTATGTTACGATCACAAACTGTGAAGTGTTTTATGTGATAGACCAACACAGAATAGTTCAAAACTGTGAAAATGATACTTGGTTTAATTTTTTTTTTGCAAATAAAGTGTTTATATGTGTTGTGCAGCCTGAATAATACTCTCATTACCTGGTCAGTTTCACTGGATGGCGATGTTTTGGCATGCTCACACCACAATCTTTCAATTTTGGGACAAAGTATTGAACAGAGCTCTGATGTTCAAAGCTTTGGATACTGTTTTATAACCTAATCCTGCTTTAAACTTCCCCACAACTTTCTACCTGACCTATCTGCTGGCTTTAAGATGTTGTTTGTTCCCTAAAATTGTGAGAATAACCTCTAAGGCCTTCACTGAACAGCTTGACTTATACTTTTCAGTCTCTCACTTTTCAAATCTTTATTTGTAAAAACTTTTAAAATCCATGTATAATTTTTCTTCCATTACTATGCACTACTTATATTCGCATGGTTGGTTGATCACCTTAACAGTATTGTGGAGGGTTTTTTTTTTTTGCAATATCACAGATATGTAATAAAACTTTAAGGGATATGAAAGCTTTTACCGTATTGTCTACTATTTTAAATGAAAGGGTAGTGTTTGCAACTGGTCCACTTTTGTCAGTGTAAACTGAGTATATAAAAAGAAGAGTTTGTTAGTTTCCAGACAAAAACTGTTTCTTGAACAGTCCAACTGTGTCTGGCTCATGTAGGTCCAGTTGTTGCAGGAGTGGTGGGAACCACTATGCCTCGCTACTGCCTCTTTGGTGATACAGTAAACACAGCATCACGCATGGAGAGTAACAGCTTACGTAAGTAAAGCCTTTTGCATATGTTTTTCTGTGATACCACTTTAAGAACCCCAATTATTTTCCACAGGTGAGCCAATGGAAAATCAGTGTAAAGGAGATGTTAGCAAGTCTCTTGGAACCAAATGAACCAAATCAGACCAAAAAAGGTTAAGCATTCATTGAAGGAATGGTTTGATTTAGCTGTAACTTGGTTACACATGCTGGTGAGCCAAGATAAGCTAGTTCATCAAGCTGGCACATCATATATTACTTAATGCTTGAAAAGAAAGAGAAATGTTTCCCCTAAACTTCTCAAACCACCAGATAAAACACAACCCATCACTTTAACTATGGGAGTTATTTTAGGACTGACATTTTATTGATATTAAACCATGTTGGACCTACGTTACATGGAACCATTATTATTTTTAGTACCTGGTTGAATGCGGTTCAAACTGTTCAGAGTTGTGCTGAAACCCTGCACCAGAAGAGTGTCGGTAAGGGGGTAAGGGGGAGGCGTCACCAGTCACAGCATACTTTAATAACTAATTTCTTCAACCGTTAAATCGTTTTATGCTGGGCTTATTGCATATACGACCACTATAGCAAGCTAGCATTAGGTAGCACCAGCTCACCCTCACAGGCCCCATAGCTACCCTTCAGTTTGATACCGCTCCATGGCTTTCCTCTCTCTCCTGTTCTTGACCAGAGTGCTTCCTCTTGCTGCCCCGCAACCTTCTCTGGCTCTTTGTTTTCACTCTGAGTCTGACACCAGCCATAAACTTAGCAGCAGTCAAGGCTGTTGATGTGTTTGTGTGACATAGAAATCGCATCACGTTACTTTTTCGGACTGTGGTGCCACCTTGCTATTGACGGTCCCGCCAACATTGATATGGTACTCAATTGTAATGGAAAAGGAACCAAACCGTGAAGGGCCCGACCCAAGTCAAGTAGAGTAGGTACTAATGAAAAAAGGACATTACAATTCTGAACTGAAAAAAAAAATGGTGTCAGTGGTTTGTGTTTTGTTTGTGCTGCAAAAGGTTTCATTTGTGCAACCATCATTTTGTAGGACATCCAAACATTACAGCTCCCCCGGTGGTTACAAGCATAAGGCATGCAACAATCTTAGATTTTTTTGCTTTTATACTTTAATATTTTTAAAATTATGGTGGTGCAAACAAAGAAAATGCAGAACAGAGCTCAATTCATTAACTCCATTTTTGTTTGAGTTTGATAATGTGGTGGAGCCCAGTTGACCTTTGACGACCTAACCTTAAAAATTGATTAATATCTTTAAAATGATCAAATGACACAAACATTTTAGATTTTAAGAATGTGTATGAATGAAAGGTGACATCTTAAGTGTGTGTATCTTCTACAGTCTGATAAACTTAAATCCTTATAGAATTTCATCAACACCACATCTTTATTTTGATGATATATTCAAAAAATGTGAAGACAGTAGAGGAAGTTTGATGTTACAAAAAATTAATTTTTTAATGATTTATAAATTTTAATTTGATGACATACAGATGTATTGTAACACAAACCCTTATTTTTATTGTATACAGCACTAAGGATTCACATATCTCAGTCTACAGCTGACATTCTTTTTCAAGAAGGATCATTTGAGATGAAAGAAAGAGGGGATGTCGAAATTAAGGTAACTTGTCAACATTTTTTTGTTTTTTAAAGGTGTAAAGTCTTTGTTTATATATTGTGACCAGAATACATTTTTTTGTCAGGGTAAGGGGGTCCAGAAGACCTACTGGCTTTTGAGCAAAACTGGATTTAATCCTACTCTCAATTCCCACAGTTTATTGCAAGGTGACAGCCTTAAGGTGCAAATGGAGGTAGGTTGAACTCATGCACACTCATGAGGATTATAAGATCCAAGGGACTGTTTTTGAAAATTGTTCAGATAAATTAAAGCTTTGAAATATTTTTCTCATGTAATTTACATATAATACATTGTCTCCTTGTTATTGTATGATGGAATGTCTATGGTGCTGTGCAAACGTTTTCACACCCTGTGACCTCTTCTACATGTTGTCATATCACAGACTATACCAAAGACAAGCATAACATTGTGGAGATTACCGCAGGATTAGGTAAAAAAAACAATAGCCTAAGCTTTGAGTGTCTCATGAAATTTGAAAGAGAATAGCACAACTGGAAACACTGTACATCACCCTGAACACCGCACTCTTGATGAAACTTGAGCAGCATGATGCTGTGGAGATACTTTTTTTGCAGAAGGGACAGGGAAACTTGTCAGAGTTGATGGGAAGATGAATAGAGCTAAATAGAGGCTAGAACTGGGAGAAAACCTGTTAGAGGCTTCAAAAGACTTGAGACTTGAGTTGAGCTGTGACTTGAGCTATTTGCAAGAATAAACATAAGAAACACCGATTTTTTTTGGGAGAAAAAAAAATTTTACACCAGGTATCATTTTCAATTTCACTTTACAAATATATTTTACTTTAGCTTACTGTTAAAAAAGGTTTAACAGGTATGAAAACTTTTCCATGGCACCATCAACCTAGTTTGCATAGTTTCCTGAATGTTTTGTGCTTTCATCTTTTTGTTATTTCTCCCTACCAAAGAAACAAGGAGTAACAAGATCTGCAGTCACAAAGTCCCAAATCATCCATCCCAAATCATCAATGACTACAGTCCATGTTTAGGCGTTGTATGAAGAAGCAGGAGTATCCTGAGATGATCTCTGTTTAACATTGCTTCACGGAGACTTTATTTTAGCTACTTGCTGTAAAGGTATCTAAGAGTAAAAAGTGCTGGCAGTTTTTGATTTGGCAGGTTGTGTTTTCAATTAATTATTCTAAAGGTAGTTTTATTATTTGTGATTTTGGAGCATGTATAAATTTACTCTTCTACAAAGGGCAGTTTGCCAAGAAATAAAAAAAAAAATATCTAATCAAGTAATTTGAATGTATTTTTACAGTAATGTAGATTCCTATGATTCCTATGATGATAAAGGTGTGAGTAATGACAATATAAAGATTTCAGTTAAGGACTGATGTAATTAAGCTAAAAATTCACACTAGCCAGCCGAACCAGGAAAACACCTTAGTTTATCTGAAAGAGTTTATATTTTTCAAAAATTTACTATAATTTCCTATCCTTCCACTTTTTGTAAAGAAACATGCTTATATTTGTGGAAAACAGCAAAAAAATTCACATCTCTTAATTTGTATGCTCACTGTGAAAAAAAGATTGTACCTATTTATTCTTAACTAAAAATACAGAGAATGAAGAAATCATCTCACAAAATGAAAGAAGCCGCTGTCCAGACCATAACTTTTGACATTCTGACAGATTAGTTTTGTGTACCAGAAATAAAAGGCATGAAAAATACCTCAAACAAGATGCAATATTGTAAAATACTTCTGTATTAAAGTATTTCTCTACTCTAGATTAAACATTGCAATCCTCAAAAACATTTACATTTGTTTTGTTTTTCAGTTTTTTTATGTATCAGTACTTCTGTTCTCGATCCTCTGTTTGACATGTTTATCTACCTTGAGTCTACACTGTAATGATTTACCTGCAATGAAGAAATACCAATAATAAAGTTTTTGCCTCAAAAGAAACAAAACAAGATTTTCAATAAGTCTTTATTCGAGATAAAAGTACACTTAGATTTTGTTTAAAGCACTACTAAATTTACTAAATGCAAATCAGTCCTTTCACTGGGGAATGTATTTCTACGCTCCCTGAGTCTTGGCTGACATTCCCCTCTGCAATTGTACATGAGTTGGTAGTTTGCATAACAACAGTATAATTTTTGTTGTTTTATGTTTTTGATCCATTTACTAATTCGAAGCAAATATTCACAATGACCAAAAGCAGGATGAGAAGAGAGGTTCCTGAAGTGGAACAGAAAAATAAAATTACTATGAAAGACAAGCTAAAAAAAAAACAATGTATACACGTGGACAAAATTGTTGGTACCCCTCGGTTAATGACAGAAAAACCCGCAATGGTCACAGAAATAACTTGAATCTGACAATGGTAATGATGAATAAAAATTCAATGAAAATGAACAAATGAAAGTCAGCCATTGCTTTTCAAACATGCTTCAACACAATTATTTAAAAAAATAAAAATGTTTTCCTCTTAGCCATTCTTGGGTGTTTTTAGCTGTGTGTTTTGGGTCATTATTCTGTTGCAAGACCCATGACCTGGGACTGAGACCAAGCTTTCTGACACTGGGCAGCACATTTCTCTCTAGAATCCCTTGATAGTCTTGTGATTTCATTATACCCAGTACAGATTCAAGACACTCTGTGCCAGATGCAGCAAAGCACCCCCAGAGCATAACAGAGCCTCCTCCATGTTTCACAGTAGGGACAGTGTTCTTTTCTTCATATGCTTTATTTTTCTGTCTCCGAACAAAGAGCTGATGTGCCTTGCCAAAAAGTTCAAATTTTGTCTCATCTGTCCATGGGATATTCTCCCAGAAGCTTTGTGGCTTGTCAACATGTAGTTTGGCAAATTGCAGTCTGGCTTTTTTATGATTCATTTTCAACAATGGTGTTCTCCTTGGTCGTCTCCCATTAAGTCCACTTTGCCTCAAACAACGTCGGATGGTGCGATCTGAAACTGATGTTCCTTGAGCTTGAAGTTCATCTTTAATCTGTTTAGAAGTTTTTCTGGGCTCTTTTGTTACCATTCGTATTATCGGTCTCTTTGTTTTGTCATCAATTTTCCTCCTGCGGCCACGTCCAGGGAGGTTGGCTACAGTCCCATGGATCTTAAACTTCTGAATAATATGTGCAACAGTAGTCACAGGACCATGAAGCTGCTTGGAGATGGTCTTATAACCTTTACCTTTAAAATCCTCGTCTATAATTTTCTTTCTAATTTCCTGAGACAACTCTTTCCTTCGCTTCCTCTGGTTCATGTTGAGTGTGGTACACACCATGTCACCAAACAGCACAGTGACTACATGTAGCCCTATATATAGGCCCACTGACTGATTACAAGAATGTAGACACCTGTGATGCTAATTAATGGACACACCTTGATTTAACATCTCCCTTTGGTCACATTAATTTTAGGGGTACCATAATTTTTGTCCAGGCCTGTTTCATGAGTTTATTTTTTAAAATAATTGTGTTGAAGCATGTTTGAAAAGCAATGTCTGACTTTCATTTGTTCATTTTCATAGAATTTTTATTCATTATTACCTTTGTCAGATTCAAGTTATTTCTGTGACCATTAGGCGTTTTTCTTTCATTAACCGAGGAGTACCAACAATTTTGTCCATGTGTATATCTAGACAAAACATTCAAGATTAACAGTTTTCATAGTGTGTTTAAATTAATGGCGAAAAAACCCAAATGTTTCAGAAAGTGGTATGTTTTTGCAATAATAAGCTACAGCTGATTATATTTCCTCTTCAAATCATAGTGAACTAAATAAATCTTAGTTTACGTTTTATTGTGACGATCTGTCATTACTGAAAACGTAAAACAAAGGCAAAGGTTTCTATTTGTTGTGGTCACTATTGTTGTGAAAATACATGGACCAACAATAAAGTAGGATTTCAAAAGCAAAAAACAAACAATAAAGCTATTTAGGCAGTTAAAATGTAGGTTAATATTTCAGAAGTTGTTAATATTTCAGAACAAATGTAACAAAAATGCATAATTACATATATTCTTTCAAACTGAAAATCGCCATGTAACTTGTATTCAGCAACTCATCTCAATTACATTTCAATCGCAATAAAACACAATCATGTTAAATTTTGATATTTTTTGGAAATCAAATGGAGTGTTAATTTAACAGCTGTTTTGTCTATGTAAAGCATACTTTTTATACTTTGACAGATCATTTGAAGTAAACAATTCTAAAAAAATACTGTTTAAACATATTTTAGCAAAGGCTCTGAAATAAAATTTTGAAATTACAATCTTTACTTAAATTCACATAAAATGTTGTAAATGTAAACACAAATTAAATGTTGGCTTTGAACTTTAGCTTTAGGTTCATGAATGCTAATAATTTCAGAATGTCACAGTTCAATCACATTTCAGCCAGGTACTGTTACTTCATGAGCTTACCTGTTGCATGTCCATTATTAGAAGACTCATTGCCTTTTAAGATATTAAGATAATAGTGAATACAATATTAGTTATCTGATTTCATAAGGTTATTTTTATCATATTAACATAAAATACAGAAATATTAGAAGAAAGGATTTTCAGTACCTTTAATCTGAAACTCAGTGGTGAGGATCCCTCCACTTGGTTCTACTTCTGATGACAGGGACCTCTTAGAGCATGGACTCTTCAGAGAACAATATTAACATATTATTCATATTATTAATATTCTCTGATGACAATGAGTCACATTTATGTGCTGATAGAAAATGAAAAGGGAAAAAATATGTTTTACGAGTATTAAATAACCCAAAATTATTACAATATTCCATTGTGTATTTAATTATATATGACATTGAATTAAAAAGATAATGAAAGTTTGTCAGAGCAACAGTTAAATTAATCATGCATATATGGGGCTCCCAAGGACGAGGCGCCAAATAAAACGGAGGTACAGGTTACTTTTTTCAACTTGTTTTCCTCAAACCTACTGGTATTTCCCCAGAACTTACAATATTTTCCCAATTTTACAGTTTACTGTCCCAGAATTTACAAGCTACTTTCTTAAATATAACGGTTACTTTCCTAGAACTTTGATTATTTTCAGAATTTACATTTTATTGTACCAGAACTTACAGATTACTTTTCTGGACGTTATGGTTATTTCTTCTTTTCAGAATTTACAGTTTACTTTTCCTTAACTTGCGGGTTACTTTCCAATATGTAGAAGTTACTTTGTGGTAACACAGCAATGATCCTTTGAAAACGGGACTTTTTTCCGTTTCAGTTAACACATGTACCTGACAACGTTTTAATTACAATAACCATTCACATGGCAACAGTAGAGATGCGAAAAGGTTGTTATTCCCCCACCATGCCACTAGTTGGCGGTATATTCTGTGAAACTATGTTGTGCACATGAGCATTAATTCCCACTCATTACAGTCACACTCGTCTACACGACAACCGAGACCAGGAGGTTTTCAAACCATTACACTCTGAAACCCCTTCTCAAATTGTGGCATTTTCAGAGAAAACCATTTGCCATATGCATGCTCCAGGAAAGTATGAGCTGTATCATGCTTTGCTGAAAAGGGTTTTTGCAAAATATCAGACTGACTACAAACTTGTTTGTCCTTTGCTGTAATCACTCGGATCATGAAAAACAAGAAAAACAACAAAAAAAAAAACAACACATTTTTCAGGTTTAAAAATACTGAAATTAAGATATTTCGCTATTTCGCTGAACATGTCAAATTAGTTAAAGGGGAAGGACATTATTGCAGTTCTGTCATGTCTGTGATTACATATCACTGCTGTACTCACAGGCTGGCAGACCAGCCTCTCTGCATCACAGATGTGGACCTCACAGTGAAGCCATACAGTGGACACCTTTTCTAGTCGCTGGAAGCGGAAAGAGTTGAACTTAAATGTGGAGCGGCTGTCTTTGGCATTATCGAAAATGATCACCGTGTAGTCAGCTGGACAGCTGGTGGAAAACAGGCATTTAGAGATTATTTCACAAAATAAATATCCTCAATGAACATGTACTTATCAAGTGATTTTAATTGTGTAGGCACCTGTTGATAATAAGACTCCACCTCTTCCTGTCTGTTGAGTAAGGAGTTGGAGTCGCCCAGCAGTTGTTGATAACAACTTTAAATCTGATGGTGAAAATAAAGTGTGGATTAGTGTTTAACCTTCAGGATATAATATATAATATCAAGCCTAATCAATAAAGAAAATGCTTGTATACCTATTACTTAGACCTTTTGCCTCAATACCGATAAAAACTTCAGAGCCAATCTCAGAGGTGTCAATCACATAGGGAGCGTCCTTAGCATACAGGAACTTAGAGTTCTATAAAATATAGCATTTTTTTCGTCCTTTTCATCATGCAGTCATTTTAAATTGAAGACAATAAAAACTCGTGCAAGAAAAAGGTGTTTCCAGACAGAAGTTATTGTATTGCTGATTGTATTACAGAAGTATCGTCCAGTGGAGAAACTGAATATATAATGCAGACACTCACCGTGAACACATTCATAGATAACTGTGATCTAAAAGTCCCTAAACTCCCATTGTTGACGTAAACTGTAGCGACTCTAGAAAAAGCAGAGGGTTTAGTAAAAAAGCTGCAAGTTATTGTGTCAGCATGCACATCTTACCCAAAGAGTATTTTTGGCTGAATAGTGCCTTGAGTTGGTGCTTACCTCTGGCTGAAGACTGCGTTATTTACCAGGTAGGCTGCTCGGTACACACAGCTGAAGGTGTAGTTAACCGGCTGGTTTCTGACCGTCAGCAAAGTATCATTGGACACGATGGAGTTGTAGAAAATGTACTTGGCGTCTTTGCCTGGCATGTACTGCATAAAAAACATCAGGAAAATTGTAATTTGAACCTATCAAATTCAGAAGTCTCTATTTGATAAAAATAAACTTAAGTGGTTAATGTTTTCAATTTTGGCAATTACAAAACATTTCTGCAACACATATACCAACATAGACATGTTTGGTCCTGGTTTAAAAAGCTTAAATACTTTCCAAGTCAGCTTTAGCATGGCTTTTCTTCTTGTGCATGTATGTGCCTTACCTCCGATTGTGTGCCACAGTATGAATGGTTTCTTGGTGTTAGATCTGGGATAATGAAGCGGTAGTAGCCTGGGCTGTGTATTCCAGTGTAACACACTCCACCCAGAGACAGCTGATCTATCTCCCAGCCATAAGGACACTCTGGGACGTTTGCGATGATGGCGTTAGGAAAACAGGAGACTACAACATAGTCTAGAATATAAATCAAACAGATTTAAAATTTTGGAAATAGCCAGAAACTTGGTCACAACTTTTATATTCTACTTAAAAGCACATGCATTAATAATTAACAATGTTACTTAAGGTAAACATATTACAACTGCAGTAAAAAAACAAAAAAACAAACTTTTCCTTTGTTTCTTAAGCTTTTAACATTTTACTTAAATATGGGCTCATTTTTAAAATTAGGGCCAAAGAATTTCACTTTTTGGATTAAAAAACCATAACACACTGTAAAGACATATCTGTTAAAGGATCACTTCCAATTTGTAGGATTTGCTGCATATCTGGAGCTGGATGAGGCTCATAAGAAAGTAAAAGTGTGTGCTAATCTTTTTTTAAATCCAGTTTTACCTGCTTTTTGTGGCGCGCATGTCAGTGCAACCGGTAACCCCAGTAACAGTGCAACAAATGAAGCCATAGTGAGATGCTGCAGAACAAAATTGGAATTTGTAACTGATATAATACTTTGGGATACTATATGAAGATGTAAATCTGTACAAATGTGACCTACCTTGTGGAGGTAACACCTTCAACCTGCTGGATGTCAGAGGATCCGCATATCTCTTCTGCAGGTTGTCTGTAAACTAGCTCCAAGACAACTCATGGAGGCATTTTATACTGTGATAGATAAGGATAAATGGCTCTCAATCATTCCCCTGTCTCCAATTTTCCCACTGGCATGACTGGTTTAAGAGCTCTATTGTGAGGCTTTTCACAAAAGACCTCTGTGCTGCTCAGACTTAGACTTTTAAATGACCAGCATCCCATTAGTGTCACCTATTCTGCAGATTTATAAAAAGAAATGTCCAAAGTTTATACAATGAACACTGGATGGTTTTGAATTAAAGGATGACAATAAAGGATGGGATGAGAAAGACTCAAAGCATGGCAGAGTATTGAAGAGGAAGGCAAACATATTTTTAAACGTAATGTTGTCTCAATACTCACACTGAAAAAAGGCAAACTTATTAAAGCTAGATAAAGGCTCTTCTACTTTTATAGCCTTTCTAATGCTGCAACAGTTTGTTTCCAATGTATCGTAAAAAAAATCACCTTCTAATTTTATTAATTTGCCTTTAAAGACAACATTATACATATGTATATGTTTTATTTTTTGGTTTTTAAGAAATTATTACATAAAGCAATACTACAACTCATATATCCACACATATCTGTATTTTACAGAGCTGAGAAAAGGTTTATGCCATGTCACAGATTTCTTCTGTTTTTGCTTTTTTGCTACAATGGATGTTTCAAGACATAAAATATTTTTTTTATATCAGACAATGGTAACCTGAGTAAAAAAACAATATTTGGTGTTTCCAAAAAATGTGCCAATTTAATAAGGTAAAAAAGCAATCCAAGCCAACCTGGCCTTATGTGTAAGTATTAAGCAATTAAGTAATTGCCCCTAAACCTAAAACCTGGTTGTGCCACCTTGTAGACTCAAGAAATTGAAAAAATAGAACCTATCTGACAACATGAAGAGGTTTGAAAGACCTCAAAAGCAACACATCATGGCTTGATCTAAAGAAATTCAAGAGCAGATGTTGTTGACATATATCTGTCTGGAAACTGGTACAAAGCCATTTCTTAGGCTTTGGTATTTCAGCAAACTACAGAGAGAGCCAATATCCACAAATGGTGTAAACATGAAACTGTGATGAAACTTTTCAGGATTGAATGGCTTATCAAAATGACTCAAAGAGCCCATCCAGGGCTCATTCAGGAGAACACAAAAGAGCCCAGAGCATCTTAAGCCCTGCAGGCCTCACTTGCCTCAGTTAAGGTCAGTGTTCATAGTTTATACTTGCAAAAACAACATCTTAATGATCCCCAGGATTCTTAGGAAAACGTTCCCTAGACTGAGGAGACAAAAGTGAAACTTTTTGGAAAGTGTGCATCTGGTTTAGTAGAAACTCAACACAGCATTTCAGAAAAGAACATAGTTCAGTCATACATGATAGTGTCAGTGAAATGGTTTTGGGGCTGCTTTGCTTATTTGGGGCCTGGACAACTGTGCCATAATTATTGGTAATATGAATTCTGCTTACTACCAGAAAATCCTGAGGGAGAATATATAGTCTTCAGTTCATGGCTTTGGGCTTAAGACAGAAATGCAGTGGAAAAAAGATCCAAAGCACACCAGCAAGTCCACCTCTGAGTGGCTCAAAAACAGAAATACAAAATAGAAAGTTTATTTTTCACTTAATAAACTTAATAAATTAAATTGCCATTTGAAATCTGCTATTTGTATTTATTTAGGTAAGCTTGTCTGATCCAATTTTATTTGATCGTCTGAAATGTGTGACTGAAAAATGAGCAAAAACAAAATAAATCTGTGATATTTTTGCATGACCTTGTAAGTGTCTAAAGTATAAAAACTTTAGAAGAGATAAAATACGGATCAAAGTAACTGCATTTTATTTCCTTTTATTTTCAGTTTGACAGTAATATTTTTTACATTATGTTATTTTTTATAAATGTAATTTTTTTTACCACACATTAACCATTAACAGGATATTTTAATTTCACCAGTACATCTTTATGAGGCCATTAAAAAGAGAAATAAGTAAATAAGACTATGTCTGGGCATGTAAAGATTAAATGCGATGGTAGCTCAGAGACGTTGTGGCATACACAGACAGTAGTGTTCTAAAGTGGAGGTAATAGGCCTCTGGTTTGGTTGCACTGACTAATATCAGGTTCCTCACAGTCTTGTGCTATTAGATATCACTTTTGTCTGGCTAGCCTTTCTTATGCATGTGAAGTCTGCTTTCATATTGGCTTGTTCGAGACGCTTTCTTTTTTTTAGCTTCAGCTTTATTGTGTCTTACAGCTATATATTTTTCTAATGAAAGTTATTTTAGCTAATAAGTTGTGATATTTGTTTCTCTCTTGTGTTTTTCTTACGGAATGGATTAATTTAATTATTTCTAGCTCATATGAGTTAGGAAATCAAATATCTGCAATTTGCACAAGACATAGACATTTTGAAGCTTTAGTGCATTTTCTTATCTAAATATCAAAACCCACCTTTTAAAAACCTCTTGATAAACTCTGAACAATGAAGAAAAAAACAGACTAGACACTAATGTTGTTCATAGAAAACCCGAACTTGGTAACCTTACATCTGAAAGAGACAAACTGCAGGCAATTAGCATTTCAATGGAACGATAGGGGGAATCATAAAGGTTTGACTGAGGGAGATACAGATCTATTAGTGAGTAAAGGGACAGCTTGTGTTTCAAGCACCTGTTGATGCTAACAATTGAGAGCTGCAAGACTCCTCAATGTTACACAACTGCGCCATGGGACCCAAGGAACTCTGGAGGATCTGTTCACGTGTTTGACTGGTAGTCAAGTGAAAACTGACCTGTCCTCTTTGATTTAGCATAAAGTTTATTTGGTGGTATGGTTAAAAAAAACAGGTTGTAGTGGGCACAAATATCAAAATATGATAGAACCTCTGAAAAAAAAATGTTTTAGTAATTAAGTGTGGATGACAATGTTCAAAAATTGCTAAAAAAGAAAAATGAGTAACACTTTTGTCTTCAAATTTAAACAAATTATGTCTTTATGTTAAAATATAGTTTGCGTTTCTTTATCTCTGTGCTGCACTAATGCATTTTCTTCTGTTGGTTTGCATTTTTGCAATGTCTTTCTGTTTTGCAGGCCCTATATATAGACTACAAAAGAAAACCAAGCTTCACTGAAACTTCACTCTGTTTTTGTAGTTGTGGATAAGTGTAAAGCAGTGTTCGGTTATTAAACCATGAACCTCTCACACAGCAGTGTTCAGCCCACATCTGAAAATGGAAAAGTATGACACAGCTGCAAAACTACCAAGGCTTGGTCATCCAACTACACTGAGGGCCAGGAGGGCATTAATCAGGGGCCCATGGTAGATCTGGAGAAGCTGTAGACCTCCGCAACTCAGGTGGGAGAGTCTGTTGACAGGACAACTGTTGGTGGTGTACCTCACAAATCTAGCCTAAATCTAGCGTAGCAAAATTGTTGAATTGTTGAATGAAGGCCCAAATAAGTTGTGTTTGCAGTAAGCAAACGGCAAACATTTTACAGAAGGTCCAACGAGACAAAAACGTAACTATTAGACCTCCAACAAAGTTTGTGTGAAAAAAAATAACACTCTGAACAGACCAACCCCACCATGAAACATAGGGGTGACAGTGTCATGCTGTGGGAAAATTTAAACAGAAATTGCTGTTTATGCATTAGAAAGATCTAGACTAGGGATCAGCAAACCTTTCAATCCAAAGAGCCATTTTTACCCTCATTCCTACAAAATGAAATTTTTTCTCAAACAAGAAAACCAACAAGTACCTTTAAAAAAGGTAACTCATTATATATGATTATACAGAATCCTGAAAGCTTGTTTATTTTACGGTTATAGATCCATATTTTTATGTTTAAATTTGCATTTAAGAAATAGGTTTTATTTTTATATTTTGGTTTTAAAAAGAAACCAAATCTAACTTTTACAAAGAGAGAATTAATATATATTTTTTTGACTGGAGCATTCCACATTTATAAAACAAGAACAAAAATGTTGAAATTCTGTGCAGATAGGCCTACTGCATGCAGTAATATGTCCAAAGTTATTAAGTGCCACATGTGGCACTAGAGCCTGCAGGTCTGGTCTGGTTCACCAAAGCCTCCCTTTTTCCGTCTGTCGATGTGTAAATCTGGTAAAGACATAACCCATATACTTGCAGCTGTAATTTCAGTGAGGGGTGCTTCCACACAATATCTATGGGGGGGTGATTGTAAATTCATACCACACTTTTCAGTTTTTTTTTTTAATACAAAACATTTTTTGAAAACCATCATTTTACCTACAATTCAGTATAATATACAGACAGGGGTCAGAAACCTATAGCTCTGGGGCTACATTTTGGTTCTTAAGAGCTCCCATAATAAAACAGTAAATAGTTGTGCAATAATAATTTTTTCTACTTAAATTTTGTTGTTCCCTCACATTTTGGTTATTTGATTTTTTTTTGTTTGTTTTCCCATAAAGACAGAATTTAAGGGTTGTTTGCGCTTTGGCTGGCCTCCCAAATAAAATCCCAATAAAATACAGTAAAGTTTGTATTTTTAATGGGACAAAATGTGAAAAACATGAAGGTGTGAATAGCAACAAAAAAAGAGTGCCTATGATGTGAATCTAAAGTAAAATCATGAGTTTTAGAAGCCAGTCCCTTTAAATGATTATCGATCTAGCTCTAAATCAACTGAAGAAAGCACATCTACCTATAATATTTTAGTAATTTTCACCCCCTTAGTTTGGACTTGTGATTAAACGCTTAAAATTTTGAAGAGGCTTACCTTTCTTTATTTTAAAAGGTTAAGAGACATTTAGGGTATTAGATATTAGGTACAATGAAACATCACTAAATACATGAAGAAGATGTTTTATGAAACTGAAGCTTTGTTCAGCTCATTACATGCAGTAGAGTAGTGCTTTTGAAAATATTCACAACATTAAATAAAAAACAGTGTTAGTGTAGGAGTCTAACAGTACATTTTAGGACAGCGTGTATGGAAACACAAACATTTCTTCTATACATTATATTTACATAATAAATAGCTTTAGTCTTGAGATCCTTTGTTAAAGTATGGGCACTTGGCAGGTCCAGCTTGTCCATTCTGGTTGGTAAATAAAGTCCCTCCTGAAAGACAAGAAACAATAAGTTATGTTTTAGAAAACAATTTATTTTTTCAAACAAATATATTGAATGTATTATGGATCACACTAATTTTTTGTGCTTAATACATGATTGAAAAAATGTGTAAATCTAACGAACAGTATAAAAACTGTTTTCATGTATACCATAAATCTTTCTCATTCATTCATTCATCTTCTTCCAAAGTGGGTCATCGGGGAGCTGGTGCCTATCTCAGTCTATGGGCGAGAGGCAGGGGACACCCTGGACAGGTCGCCAATCCATTGCAGGGCATAAATCTTTCTCATATGACTGTTTTGAACATTTTAAAGTATGTTGATCAGAAGTGCTCTATCTAAACTGAAAGAAATGTTTTATTTTAGTCATTTAAGCCTAGTTCACTGTATCATGACAAAATCGATTAAGAAAAAATGTGTGCTCAAACGAGTGTAGGCAGCACCACTGAAAACGCTGTAGAATGTATACCGGATCCATTTGTGGAAAAACAGAAAAACAGTGGACAAAAACACTGGGCATGTGGAAACAACTCATTTGAGGTAAACACAGCAACGCGTCGTTGTAGCTATGACATTTTGCAATATTTCCACTCCGGGATCAAGTTTAAAAAATTTGCGTTCTTGGTCTCCCAAAATACCGGATCAAATACCTTCGCCAATACACCCAAGCTCCCTTTGGATGGGGCCTCAGTCATCTGCTTTGTGTTACTGTTTTAAATAAAAACTTAATATCAAATATTTAAGCAAATATTTTAATTTATGTTTTTGTGAGATAAAAATAACAAAAATTAAGCTTTGGAAACTTTTAATGTCCTTGGATAAAAAAAAAAAAAAAACATTTTCTGAACTTGTGTGAAACAAATTTTTGGCATTTTATGTGATAATCTGTCTGTTGAGGGAACCATCTCAGCTTAAACTGAATTACTTACTCCCTGCTGTGCTGTCTGCTGTTTTCACGACACAGCAGACCTTCCTCACACGGGCAGATCTGGTTGATGCTGAACGCCAGGCCGCCGTCAGGAACATAACAACTCTCATCACGAACTAGCCGCTTTTTGCACACCATCTCACCATGATGTCTAGCGCAACACATCGAAGCCCCACAGTCTCTGTCAGCTTTACACCTGGAGCCTTATTTAGAAAAAACAGGGGTTAAACTGCAGGTTCCCTCACATTTATAATTTAGAAACTTCTTGTATTTTCAGTTGAGTTTGCAGTGCTTTATGTTCATTTCAAAATAGAAATAACTAATGTTCATTATGGAAAGATGCAGTTATTTCTACAGTGTACAGGCTTTAAATATAAACCTGAAAAAACAAGACACTTGCAGGAAAGGAGGACATAAGGAAGAAAAGAAAAAAGGACATTAAGAAGGAAAGAAAGAAGGACACAGGGATGAAAGGAAGAAAACAAAAGTAGAAGTAAGGAAGCAAGAAAGAAAGAATGGAAGGAAAGAATGTCACAAGGAAGGAGTGGATAAAGAAGGGGGGACATGCAGAATGAATGAGTGACAGAAGGGAGGTAATGAGGACACAAGGAAAGAAGGACACAAAGAATGAAAAACTGAAGGACACAATAAAGTACACAGAGATGGAGGGACACAAATGTGGAAGGAAGGAAGGAGTAAATAAAAGTAAATACAATGTGGAAATACAAATGTTTTTACATAATTATAGAAAATACTTAAATCAAATGAGACTAATTCAGATTTGGTTTTAAAATTGAGTGTATATATGTTTACCCTCTTGTCCATCGGGAATGCTGCGGTGACACTTCCCAAACATGCAGGTGAGTCCACGAACACATTGAGCATCCCTCCTACAGTACTGACCCTCTCCGCGTAAAGGCACACAAAGACCGAAGTGACGATCACACGAAAAACCACGTCCACAAGCTCTATCACTGTCGCACACAGCCTGCAGACAAAATAAAATAATTTAAAAATGTTTTCTGTTCAAACTCTGTAACCCAGAACTCCTGTTACACATTAAAACAAAGGTTAGAGTCACTTCAAAGCAAGCATGCAGATTCTTACTGTGAGCGCTTTGGCCATAGGTGCGCTCTCTTTAAGTGTTTTAGCTCCTTCTTTGGGAGGGCTGTGAGGCATGTTGAGCATCCAGGCCCAAATACGAGCATCGGTCCCAGAGAAGCACAAAAACAGGAGAACTGGGCACAGTTTCCCCAACATCTCAAAGATGGACTAAAGTTAAACCAAGAGTGAGAGAAACTTCCAAAAGGGGTGCGTCAGAAAAAGAGAAAAAAATGGTCCCTGTTTATACAGTGAGGACTGAGGAGATCCATGCAGTTACACTGGCTGGCTCCTCTACCAGTATGACTTTTATAGGTCAACAAGGCTTGACTTCCCCCTCACCACACTGTTTGTCCAAGCATCAGGGTAGGAGGAGACAATTAGTTTTTAATGGATTAACTAAATTGCCCGAGCTACCCCCTGCAGGCCACAGCAGTCAATGAGGGGAGATGGGGCATTGCCAACAGTTTTTGACAATAGAACCAAGACAAGCATCAACTCTGTGTTGTTATCTTGACCAGACACACAAACAAGCAGGACAAAAGATGACAAATGCATGACATGTTTCACTGCTCACTGAATGACAAGTGCTGCCACTAAAGGTCCTGGCCCCAAAACACTAAGCAAACAGTCCTGGCCCCGACCTTTACTGTCATGTTCCCCCCTACCCCATCCTGCTTCGGGCCCCTCGCTGAGAGCAATTTGGAGAAATACACTCAGTAGACAAACCCATGATCTCATTAAGAGTAATTACCATCAGCCATTAGTTGTCACAGGCAGAAAGACACTGAGTGCTGAGGAAAACAAAGATTTATTTCTGCACATTTTTCTCCAACAGGAGCGAAGCCAGAGACACAACTCTAATCTTTCAGGAGACATTCAAGGAAAACTAATGATCTTTGCAATGGAGGAATAAATACTTTTCTCTAATCAGACTTAGTTTTTCTTATTTTCACACGGGATTTTGTGATTCAATATATCACAAAATCATCTAAATGGTCACTTGTTTTTTCCCTTTTCTAAAACTTTTAAAGTAAGCAATTTTCTGTAACTTCAAGTAGGTTCTGGTGTTTAAATAGTCTACCTTTTTGGAGATCCTGATAAACATGGACTTAGGTGAGTCCATTATGACACTTTCTTTTCTCAATGTTTTAATTTTATACTTTTCATCTTGTTACAGAAAAAAACAACATAATTCCCCAGACCTGACCTCTCAAATAAAAAATAACATTTTAGCTCAGTTTATTTTATTTATATGAAACCAATTCACAACAAATGACAAACCAAGGCACTTTGCAAGACAAAATTATTCGATTTATACACAGCAATATATCATTGAGTCAATTCAGTCACGTACACAGATTAAATTACAAGTTCAGTTACATGCACTACAGTTCAATCCCAGTTGTACTAAAATGCAGTCAAGACCAGATTATAATGCCAGTTGGTAAAAAAATAATATCAAGGCCTGTGGTCTTTCTCTGTGAAGTTTGTTCTCCTTGTGCATTTGTGGGTTCTCGCCAAGTGCTTCCTCCCCCAGTCCAAAAACATAACTGTTTGGTTACTCTAAATTGCAATTAGATATTAGTGTGTGTGTGCATTGCTATTTGTCCTGTATGTCTTTGTGTTGCCCTGTGATGAACCAGGGACCTGTCCATGGTGTACCCTGCCTCCTGCACAATGACTGCAGGAAAGAAGCACCTCCCCCCCGTAACCCTGCAAAGATAAGCCAGGTTTGAGGATGGATGGATGGATGGATGGATGGATGGATGAATGGATGGATGAATGGATGGATGGATGGATGGATGGATGGATGGATGGATGGATGGATGGATGGATGAATGGATGGATGGATGGATGGATGGATGGATGGATGGATGGATGGATGGATGGATGGATGCGAGAGCTGTGGACTTTGACTTGCAGTATTTGTAGACACATGTTCTTGACTTTGGTTTGGTGTATAAGAGGTCTGATCCATCCATACCATAAGCTTTTATCATTTCTCAAACCAGGACTATCATCCAGAGCAACAGTGGGCAACAGTTTACTTCATTGAGCCCATTTTGAAATTTAAGACCTACATATTGAATTAAACATGGAATAAATATGCTATCCAGATCTATAATACATTTAAAAAGTCCTCCTGGTGCTGTAGTCCATCATCTCCAAGGTTAGACATGTTGTATGTTTAGAAATGTTATTCTGCATACTATGGTTCTGCATATTATATTACTCTCTGCTACAAACAGCTTTGGCTTTGATTTTTTTTCCCGCATAGTAGTTTTTATTTGGGAATTGCAGAGCCTGCATGGAAGGTGTCCCTTGTATTTTATTGTGTATTTTGACCAAGTGTGATCCGTAGACACTTGATTAGAACTCTTTACCTGAATAATTGTATTCAGAGTTTTCACACAATTTCGTTTTGAATTTAAATGCTCTTAGTGCCAGACAGGACATATCAGATGCAGACATCTAATGTCTTAGCTGTAGTTCCAAAGAAAAAAACTAATTGCTTAATTGGTGGTCTGATATATGGACAATAGCAAGGATTGGTGTATGCAAATCCATGTGGGGCAAGATTACACAGTTATCTAAAGCGTACTGAGTATTTACTCACACTGTAAGGAAAGTAGGAGTATCAGCCCAGTGTTTCGCTGCACCACAATGTAAATAACACTACCTTTACTTAACATGTTCTTACAAACATATTTTTGTTGAACGTCAGTATATACAAGAAGAAATCCTGCTTTGTTTTCTGGATGCCAACAAGAGATAAGGGTCTCCAATCAGTGGAAAGTATTTTCTCTCAGTGTTAAAGACTCTGCTAATGACCCTCGTAATGAATGTGCAAACCATCAGAATCAACATTGCTGTGAGTGTTGCATTTAAGGACTAACAGAAACAATTAGGTAAGCTGATATCTTGTCATTGTAATGGACCTCTCCCCCCTGGAATCTCTCAACAACTTACAATTACCAAACACTATCAGGTTGAAAAAGGATGGAGACATTGTATTGAGTCAAGGTGTTGTCCCAGTTCACCCTTAACAAGAACTAGTTCTCAATTCATTTCAGCCAGGTACATATGAATCTATTCATGTTCATAGTTCCAGCATAAAGTTTCATGTATTATATTTTATCAAAGATAAAGTTTAAAAAACATTTATTTAGCTCATGACTGCATCATTAACAAATTAGCATAGTGCAGATGCCATTGTCTAGCATTTGTAA
The DNA here is from genome assembly GCA_036173005.1 of Crenichthys baileyi. Lineage (NCBI taxonomy): Eukaryota > Metazoa > Chordata > Actinopteri > Cyprinodontiformes > Goodeidae > Crenichthys > Crenichthys baileyi. The sequence goes on from JAHHUM010002446.1 coordinate 174,835, forward strand.
CTCACCTTACAGGTGTTTTATTCTATCCTGTTGTCTTCCTTTATATAAACTATAGCTGAACTCCCAAAATGCCATTGGGACTGCATTTGAATTGTTAAAGTTGTTCAGTGATGGGGAAAATATGCAAAATATATTTTTTTTACAATTTCTGAAAATAAAGTCATTTGTTACTCAGAAGTAAGGGATAACTAAAATGTAGTCAGCTTTGCCAAAACCATATGTAAATTTGGTAAATGATTGCTAATTGAACATTAAACAAACTCAAAAAATTATTGCACATCTTTAAAATTAGATTAGGATTAGTATCTGTCAGTTTGTTTTGTCAGAAGCTGCTTTGGCTCATAAACATTGGAGAATGCCTGGAGGATCAAGAGTTGTTCAGAGATTAATTTGTTAGCTCTAGAATTTCAACACAGTCAACACACTGTACCAAGTATATCTGAATATTTCAAACTACATGTAAGAATGGTTGCTGTTACATTCAAATATTTTTAAACAGAGAGCACTTTTTGTTAATTTATACTAAGCAACTCATGGGCTCTTGTTCTTTAGTGTTCTTCCGATAAATCTCCTTGAGGTCAGAAAACCCCACGTTTCTAACGGGCTCTGCAAAACAAAAACAACTGAAAGACCACCTGTAGCTTGGCATGAACAGGCAAAATGTACAGGTAGTGTTTTTGATTAACTTTCCACAATACCAGTGAAAGGATGTGAAATAGATATCTTAAAATACAAATAAATATGTTGTAGCAACTTTTAAATTCTCTCAGTAAGCCCTTTCAAACAGTATTGTCATTGTTTCACAAATATTGTGCTCAAATACATCACATTTATTCATATTTTTATGAATTTGGTCATATATGTTGAAAATATGAATTAATTATTATTACAGGATAAGTTTATTACATTGGAGACAGTAACATTGCTCAGTTTTTCTAAAGCATAAATAATATCATAGACCCATTGCATATTTATATTTACTTTCCGAAATTCTGCACATGTGCTCTGAACTGGTTGTCAGAAACCAGAACACAGGACAGTAATGCCTGCATTAGGGAAGAAAATTAAAACAAAACTAGAAAGGGATGCTTTTAATATGGCGATAAAGTAACTATTCTTTGTTAACGATATATATGCAGCCCTTAATAAGTGGTCGGTACACATGGTCAGCAAGTGGACACAGGTTTTGCATTCGGATGTCCATCCATCCATCCATCCATCCATCCATCCATTCATCCATCCATTTTCTATACTCCCATCTTCCGTAAAGGGGGAACTGGTACCTATCTCCAGTGGTCTACTGGCGAGAGGCGGGGTAAACCCTGAACTGTTTGCCAGTCCATCGCAGGGCAACACAGAGACACACAGGACAAACAACCATGCACACACCCATTTATACCTAAGGGCAATTTAGAGAGATCAATTAACCTAACAGTCATGTTTTTGGACTGTGAGAGGAAGGTGGAGTACCCGGAGAGAGCCCACGCATGCATGGGGAGAACATGCAAACTCCATGTGGAAAGACCCCTGGACGATCGTCGAACCCAGGACCTTCTCGCTGCAAGGCAACAGGAAACTTTCAAAGCAGACAAGCTCCCGGACTTTATACTCATTTTCACTCAGAACAGATATATTCTGTCTCTAGATTTGTGATAAATATTCTATGTTTGGTTTTTGGTAAGTAATTTCCTGTTTTTGTGTTAAAACACTTCCATCTAGTGGCCGCATTCTAGTCTCAATTTGCACTTGGAGGAAGACAGTGAAACATGCTAGTCGAGTTGCTCATTGTGCTTGCTCGATACAGGACGATCTGTGTCTTTTGCAGCTAAATATTCTAGTTTCAGACGTCTTTGTATTTAAGGTATGTTGCTAAATGTTGAACATGTGTTATGCAATGTTGGGAAACTGAACACTACAACTTTACATATAACTGAAATACAGTGGCTTGTAAAAGTATTTATACCCCTTGAACATTTCCACATATTGTCACATTACAGCCACGAACATAAATATATTTTATTGGAATTTTATGTGAAAGACCAACACAAAGTGGTATACAATTGTGAAGTGGAAAGAAAATTATACAGGATTTCTCTTTTTTTTTACAATTAAAATACTGAAAAGGGCATTGTGCCAAAGTATTCATCCCCATGAGTCAATACTGTGTAGAACCACCTTTTGCTGCAATTACAGCTGCAAGTCTTTTATGGTATATCTTAACCATCTTCGTACTTCTAGTGACTGACATTTTTGCCCATTCTTCTTTGCAAAACAGCTCAAGCTCAGTCAGATTAGATGGAGAGCGTTTGTAAACAGCATTTTTCAGAACTTGCCATAGCTTCTTGATTGGGTTTAGGTCTGGACTTTGACTGGGCCATTCTAACACATGAATATGTTTTGTTTGAAACTATTCCATTGTAGCCATGGCTTTATGTGTAGGGTCGTTGTCCTGTTGGAAGGTGAACCTCTGCCCCAGTCTTTTGCAGACTCCGACAGGTTTTCTTCCAAGATTGCCCTGTATTTGGCTCCATCCATCGTCCCATCAACTCTGACAAGTTTCCCTGTCCCTGCTGAAGAGAAACACCCCCAGAGCATGATGCTGCCACCACCATATTTAACAGTGGGGATGGTGTGTTCAGAGTGATGTCCCGTGTTAGTTTTCTACCACGCATAGCGTTTTGCATTTTGGCCAAAAAGTTCAATTTTGTTCTCGTCTGACCAAAGCACCTTCTTCCACATGTTTGCTGTGCCCCCATCATGGCTTTCGGCAAACTGCAAATGGGACTTCTTATAGTTTTCTTTGAACAATGGCTTTCTTCTTGCCTTCTTCTTGCCATAAAGACCACATTTGTGCAGTGCACGACTAATAGTTTTCCTGTGGAGAGACTCCCCCACCAGAGCTGTGGATCTCTGCAGTTCATCCAGAGTCACCATGGGCCCCTTGGCTGCATCTCTGATCAGTGCTCTCCTTGTTCAGCTTGTAAGTTTAGGTGGACAGCCTTGTCTTGGTAGGTTTACAGTTGTTCCATACTCTTTCCATTTCCGGATGATGGATTGAACAGGCAATCTTTTTATAGCCTAAGTCTGCTTTAAACTTCTCCACAACTGTTTCCCTGACGTTTCTTGTGTGTTCCTTGAACTTCTTGATGCTATTTGCTCCCCAATATTCTCCTAACCAACCTCTGAGGCCGTCACAGAGCAGCTGTATTTGTACTGAGACTATTTAGTCATTAGCGATCATCAGGCAACATCTGAAGGGAATTGGTCGCACTCAGAGTAAAGGGGGCTGAATGCTTTTGCACACCACACTTTTCTGTTTTTTATTTGTAAAAAATGTTTGAAATGATGTATAATTTTCTTTCCACTTCACAATTGTATACCACTTTATGTTGGTCTTTCACATAAAATTCCAATAAAATATATTTATGTTTGTGGTTGAAATGTGACAATATGTAGAAAGGTTCAAGGGGTATGAATGCTTTTGCAAGCCACTGTAGTTATCTTTGTTTAACTTTAATGGAATAGTTTTAAGCTAAGAACCTAGTGAGAGTATTGGTAACTCTGCACAAATACTGTAAATGTAATATTTCCAAGAATGAGAGCACTATAGATATATAGATATTTGTTTCTTTTTTGTATTTCTTTCAGTTTCACAAAATGTGGTTTAAGTAAACAGCTTGAAAACTCTTTGGACTCCTGGACCATTTGTTCAGCTTGCTGTCTAGGTTATGCAGTGACACATAGCTGACTGCAGGAGAATACACATGAGCTGTTTTACTTTCAAGCATCAAATGTTCATGAAAAGGATCTTAGAGGGGTCCAACTGAAACATGGCATTAGTGATGTCAAGCTGCATTTAGTCTATTACTATTACTTCTAGTACTACTGCTAGAAGAAAGATAATCCACTAAGTATCCAGATATTCCAGTGTACCCTGACATAGGGGTCATTTATATTGATAGGTATTTCTGCAAAGAGCTAACTGAAAGACTTTTAAGGCCTATACATAATCCACAACAAAAAAGAAATTAGTTCTCTCACTCGAGCAATAGCAAGATCTAGGTTCTTAGCCAGCAGCAGTGCCTAATTTGCAAAAGGCATCTTAGAGAATAAGTAGACTAGATATGTCTCAATGTAAACTGAGCCAAGTTATCCACAATCCATCTTCAGTATGTTCTCACCTGTACTTAGGGCTATCTAGGCGTAATTTACAATCCCAAATTCAGGGACTATAAATGGTCATTACAAGGAAGATGGTGCTGCACTTTAACAGACATTGTTCATAATTAAATTTTGTGAACTGTGGATAAAAGAAGCCATTAAATCATAAGACTTAAAGAAAATGACAATTCTGACAAGAGAATAATGACTCCCTCTTAGTCTCAACAGAAAACAGTGATATGAAGTAGACAGTTAAAGGGTGATGTGTTTGTTATCCTTAAATTGTTCTCAGTATTCTGCATTTAAATGCAAATTAAAGCACCAAACTCACATAAAATGCTCAGTCTTTATAGTTTGTGCTACAGCTGTTAACACAGCATGTTGAGATTCAGGCTCTTGACATTGCTGCTTTAAAGAGCTTAAGAGCTGCAAATAAATTCTTTGTTCAGTAAAAATACAAAAACATACACACATTTTGTTAAAACTAGACTACAACAAGTGACGGATTAGTGTCATTTTGGTGTGAGCTGTTTGAACTGTGTTTCTGGTAAGACTTAATCCATGTTTTCTAACCCGTTTCCAAATGGAAAAAGAAGAGTTTGACTCTGTCACTAATGAGAACCAGATCTGTTTCCTCTTGTGCTATTTTTTAAAGGGTCTAACAAAGCAGAAGCCATGAGTAGAATCAGGAACAAGGGCCACAGGGACTGAGTCATCAAATCGATCACTGTAACTGTTTCTCAACTAATGTTCTGCAAGCTCCGCAGACACCAAAAACAGCATCAGTTTAGAATTAGAGGGATTCTTTCCTAAGCATCATTAACCTCAGAGTACCAGGGAATCCCAAAATCATTGTTCAATCAAGACCATATGATCACATTTTTCTAATCAGCATTAAATCTCAGCACCAAAATTCACACAGTGATGGCAAATTAGTTGTTTTTCAAAAGCATCAAGGTCTCCGTGGCTCATTTTTTCATTTCCAAATTCACTGAACTCTCTTCCAATGGATTTTTCCTCATTTGAAGACAGTGCTATCATCTCTTTCCAAAAAGTGCAAACAACATGTTCTTTGTAAATATTATGAGGTAGATATTTAATTTTCCACATGAACTTAGACTTCTAACCAGTTCTGCAAGGGTTCATATCCAAATGTGGATTGGACAAACAGATCTGTTGTTTATAAACACGCATTAGGGCCAAGTGTTCATGATTTAAACACATTTGTTCCTCAAAAACATTCTGCTTAAAATGTAGTAAAATTTAGTAAGATGTGATTAAATAAATATGTCAGGGCATAAAATGGTGGGAAAAAGAAAGTGTGCCTTGTCATTTAATAGCTTGTAGAACCAGCTTATCTTGGGTCCGATATTGAAGCGGATTGGCCCCATTTAAAAAAACAAAAGAAAAAAAAAACAATTAATCTATTAGTAGATGGACTGAATTTATATAGTGCTTTTTTAGTCATGACAACCACTCATAGCACTTTAGAGCCACATTCACCCAGTCGCACTAACATTCATACAATGATACACAGAGAAGTAGGCAACTTGGGGTTAAATGCCTTGCCCAGGGACACATTGATATGTGACAGGAGGACGCTGGAATCAACCCCACAACATTTGGCGTGGAAGGTAATTACTCTTCCAAATGTACCACAGTTTCCCCGAAGTGACATGTATGACTATTTTTAGCCATGATCCATGAAAATACTGAAGAAAATAATAAACAAACACATAATGAATCATGTAAGAACATGGGTAAACATTTGTAATTTTTTATGGGTAAAAAAATGGAACATTAACTTTATTAACTATAAAATGAAGGTATACATTGGCAACGGGCCAAATTGAGCTGGAGCTCCCTGAATAACGTGAAAGGGAATCATTTTAAAATGTGTAGTTACATCTAGGCATGCGATGATGCGTCAAAAGTACCCAAGTCCATACAAACCATTCATGCATTAAACAAGGCAAGAATACTACATCCATTTTCTATACCTGCTTCTTCCATACAGGGCCACAGGGGAGCTGGTGCTTATCTCCAGCAGTCTATGGGCGAGAGGCAGGGTACACCCTGGACAGGTTGGCAGTCCATCGCAGAGCAACACAGAGACACACAGTTTTGGATGGAACAGACAAACGTTTCTGTAGAATTTGTCTGAAGGCAATTAACTGGTACCACAGTGAAATGTTATGAGCCAAGTTACCGATGATGAGTCATGTTAAAACTGAGAGTCAACATGCTTACATTAACCTAGCTCTTCACCATTCTTTGGATGAAAACAGTAAGAAGTTAGCAAGAGCAAGAAACTGCAGCTATTTGTAACATATGATAAATTTAGATCTTAAATTTGTATTAAGGCAGAAAATCCATCCAGATCAGGCCATCTCTAGACAGAAATGTTTCACTTTTTGCCTGTGTTCTAATGGTAGTTAGCCTGGTCACAACAGTATTGAATTCCCCTGCTTCTTCAACTTGCAGTTGGGACACGGTTAAGTTTAGTCAGGGGTTGAGTTCCAATCTCACAAACATTTAATGAAATTTGATGGCACCCAATTCTATTGGCATCCTGTGTCTTAATAACTTACAAATATTTTTAACTCCATCCACCCATCCATCCATCCATCATACCTGCTTATCCATGCAGGGTCGCAGGTGGATTGATGTCTATCGGAGTACACCCTGGACACCAGTCCATCGCAGTGCAACTCATAGAAACACAGGGCAACAACCATGCAAACACACACGCTCCGATACCTAAGTGCAGTTCAAAGAGAGCAATTAACCTAATTGTCATGTTTTTGGACTGTGGGAGGAAGCCAAAGTACCCGGAGAGAACCCCCACCTGTACAGGGAGAACATGCAAACTCCATGACGAAAGAACCTAGACAGGGATTTGAACCTGGGACCTTCTTTTTGCACAACTACAGTGCTAACCACTGCCATGTCCATACAACACTGAATAGATGTTGCAAAACTGTTTACATTTCCTTTCTTCTTTGACGCATTGTGAAGGCAGACTTTTTATATGGATTTGCCACATCATTACTAACTCAGCAGGGCGATTTGACTTTGGCAAAGCTGTTAATAGGCTGAAATAAATTTAGCAAATCTGTTTTTAATATACTTTTTTAACAATAAAGCAAATAGTCTCCCAAGTATTCACATGGAAGAAATTTATTTTGCTTCTAGACCAATAAAATCTCTTAAGTGTTTGAGTTGAAGCAAAGGAAAATGAACATCATGCAAGTTTATAAGAAAACAACAGGCTGTATTTAGGATTGTTCAATCCAATAAATGTTCTGTGTGTGTTCGATCATGATCAGACAGGTGGATCAACATCCCACAGGTTTTCCCAATCATTCACTATTTTTAAATAAAATAAATAAAAATGTTTATTTGCCTTTTCATCAATGTTCCTTCATCTTATCTTCAGAGCTTTGGTATTATATTGTCACCTCTTGACTGAGCACCAAGAAACATAGAGAAAAAAAAAACCCTGCCAAACTCATGTGTCTTTGGGTTTAAAACCTTAAATAGCATCAATAAGAAAACTGAATGCACCTGTACATATTACATTTATTCAGGTGAAAATATAAGCCTCATTGCATTTTATTCTTGCCAAAATGTCTATCAAAACAACAATTTATATGCATCTGGAATTTAATACATATGAAAAACTACATAGAGTATCAAACATCTGATAGTTGCATGGTTCAAAGAACTATATTCATCAAAATGGATCCACTTACATCCACACCCGCTGGCAGATTCATAATCATGTCATATCAGAAATAAATTCAAAGAAAAAGGGGTAAAGCTGCTGGTGTTTCATGTTTTCCTTATAATAAAAGAAAAAATGAATTTCTGTGAAAAGACCAACACAAACAATGGAAGCATGTGAATAACAAGGGTTGCACATGTAGCCAAAGCCTGGTATATTTTTAATCTGAGAGCCATGATGCTGTATTGCAAAAAGGTAATATAAGACAAAAATTAAAAATAGACAGTGAGTCAGACTGTTGTATTAGGAGACATGCTGAATGATTAAAAACACACACCACACCAGTTCTCTGTGCATTATGTTGCTATAAATGCTCACCACCAAGTCTAAAATAATCTGTATTCGGAAGTAGTTCACAGCAAATACAATTTTGTCCTGGTCAAAATTAACACCAAGGTTTTTTACTTTATTACCGGAGGTCAATTTAATGCCATCCAGGTTAAGTGATTGACTAAGCAGTTTCTTTTTTAAAAACTCCGGTCCAAAGACAACAACTTCTGTCTTGCCAGAATTTAGAAGCAGAAAATTTAAAGTCATCCAAGTTTTTATGTCTTCAAGACATGCTTGTAGTCTAACTGGTTGGGCTCATCAGGATTTATGGATAAGTAAAGCTGAGTATCATCAGCGTAAAAGTCAAAATTTATCCTATGCTGCCTGATAATTTTACCTATTGGAAGCATATATATAGTAAAGAGAATTGGCCCAAGTACTGAACCCTGTGGTGTTCCACAATTAACCCTGGAGTTTGAAGATGATTTATCATTTACATGAACAAAGTGGAATCTGTCAGACAAATAAGATTTAAACCAGCCTAGTGCTGTTCCCCTGATCCTTACAGCATATTCCAGCCTTTCTAAGAGAATATTGTGATCGACTGCATCAAATGCAACACTGAGATCTAACAGAACCAGGACAGACACAAGTCCATTTTCTGAGGCCCTAAGAATATCATTAGTGACTTTCAGCAGAGTTGTTTCAGTGCTATGATGAGCTCTGAAGCCTGACTGAAACTCTTCAAACAGGTCATTGCTGTGTAAATGCTCACACATTTGATTAGCAACTATTTTCTCAAGAATTTCAGATAAGAATGGAGGATTGGATATAGGTCTGTAATTTTTCAAGTCATCTCGATCAAGCGAAGGTCTCTTAAGAAAATGTTTTATTACAGCTACCTTAAAAGCTTGTGGTACATACCCATTTACTAACGATAGATTAATCATATCTAAAATGGGGCTGGTAATCAGAGGGAACACTTCCTTAAATAATTTGGTCAGGATCGGGTCTAACATACAAGTTGAAGGTTTAGATGAAGCTAATATTCCTGATAACTCAGGAAGCTCCACAGGATCAAAACAGTCCAAACACAGATCAGGTTCTACAGTTACTTCCAATGTTGTCTCACTTGCTGAGGATGAAGTAATCATCTTCGGGAGTATGTTAATGATTTTATTTTTAATAGAATCAATTTTATTTAAGAAGAATCCCATAAAGTCATGACTGCTGAGAGCTAAGGGAATGGATGGCTCAACAGAGCTATGACTCTGTGTAAGTTTAGCAACTGTACTAAAGAGAAACCTAGGATTATTCTTGTTCTCTTCTATTAATGAGAAATAAGCTGTTCTGGTTGGCGAAGTGTCTTTTTATACAACAGTAGGCTATTTTTCCAGATTAAGTAGGAATCCTCTAGGTGTGTAGAGCCCCATTTTCTCTCCAATTTTCTAACATTGTGCTTTAAAGTACGCAGCTCTGAATTAAACCAGGGAGCCTGCCTCCTATGAATAATTACCTTCTCTTTCAAGGGGGCTGCATTGTCTAATGCACCACACAATGATGAAGTAACACTATCAACAAGAGAATCAATTTGCGAAGGGGAAGAAACAAAATTATTGCCCTCCACTGTGTTCTTCTGTGATAATGAGGAAATTAAAAGTGGAATAGATTCTTTAAAGGTTGTTACAGCATTTTCTGATAATGATCTACTATAATGACATTTTCTTTCAGGTGTGGAGTACTCTGTTAAATTAAACTCAAAGGTTATTAAAAAATGGTCAGACAGGACAGGATTATGAGAAAATATTGTTATGTCTTTACACTCAATATCATATGTCAGCACAAAGTCCAGAGAATGAAGACAAAGGTGGGTAGGTTTGTTAATGTTTTGAGCAAAGCCAATTGAGTCTAAGATAGCATTAAAGGCTATATTTAGGCTATCACTTTCAGTGTCAACATGAATGTTAAAATCCTCCACTATAATAACCATATCTGTATTTAACACTAAATCAGATAAAAAGTCTGAAAACTGATCTAAAAATTGAGACTAAGGGCCTGGTGGACGGTACAAAACAGCAAACAGAAGAGGTTTTAGTGCTTTGCGATTTGGATGAGGAAAACTAAGGATTAAATATTCAAAAGAGTTGTAGCTATTGATTGGTCTGGGACTAATCAATAGCTACAACAGGCAAATTGAAAGCTTAACATTCACATGCGGGCAGGTTTTTTAACAAGAGATGTTATAATCCTATCAAAAAAAATAATTGTGTGCCCCCGATAGTGGAAAATGCTGAATAGTTGCTGCAGGTACTGTAGGCCAGTTTTAATTATTATGCTCTAACATATGCTTAACTTTACATTCTTAGATTACATATAAAGACTATTTCACTGCTGTTGCAAAAAGGAGAAGGGAAAAAAAATGTCATCATTGAATGTTATCCTTATTTGAAAGTTTACCTGTTAAAGAACGGGCCAGTTGGAGGAAGAGTGAAGGATGGTGTGCAGGCAGGGGACATGCAAAACTTTTAAAGCTTAAAAAAATCTGAAAATAAAAAGACTGCGCAGTTGGCTTTATCTCAGAAACAAACAATATGTGCCTGAGACAGATAATTTCAGAGCAGGAGTAAAAATAATGCGAAGGGTGGTGGCTGAATGGGGAACAGGCACATTGATTAACTGAGAAATACAGCTGCGAGAGAACAATCGTCCGTCCATCCGTTGATCTATCCATCCGTCCATCCATCCTACTAAAAGTCTGTTTTTTCATAGGGAATTTTTGTAATAATACTTTAGTAATGGGCCAATACATCAATTGATAACTTCTTAAATTTGATTCTGTATGTATTTATGACATGTTGGCATTAAAATGTGTAGGAAGCCACAATGTTACTATATATGGTGGAATAAAAAGAATTTAAGCATTCAAAACAGACCTAGTGGAATAAAAAAGGATTATGAGTAAATTATGTGTATTATAAGAATATAAAACGAAAATTATATTCAAAATTTTTGCAAATAAAATTGCTCTGACAGAGAAGTAAGTAAAAATTTATTTCTATAGCACATTTCAGCAGCAGGGCAATTCAAAGAGCTTTACATTATAAAAACATAAAATCATTAAAAACCATCAAGCGGATATTCATGACAGCCATGGGGGAAAGGTTGTCAGTGTGTTAATGTGTGTGAATCGGAATGACTGATTTCATTGTAGAGTGTTTTTGAGGGACCTTAAAAGCACTAATAAAGGTCAGATGTTCTGATGATCATTGCCAAACTTCTATCTCCAAAAGATTTCCAGAATTTTTCCAAAATCATACAAAGATAGCAATAGTTCTACATTGAAAATACTGATAAAAATAAGAAAGCTCATAGACCAGTCTTCAATTTTCACAATTCTTTTACAAACAGGGTAATCAAACTTTTATGTGGCCAAATGTCTGTCCATTTTGTCTGTCTGTTTTTGTGAAATGAATGTCTGATTCATGTTATGTAAAAATTAGAGTATATGTGGCGGGGTACATTTAATTGAAATTGTTTTCTGGTATGAAACTAATTGGAATTTTGAGTTCTTAGGTCTGGGGAAGCAGTCCTGGCCATGGACCGCCTGCTTGAAAGGTAAAAACATTTTAAACTATCTGACGCTCTGATCCTCAGCAGTATCATAATAATATTAGATCAGTTCTTTATGATAACACGAAAGGAAGTGCCAGAAAAGGGACAATCTCTCCCCTCAAAACATGATTTTAATAGATGGTTTGACTTTTTCCTGTCAGGTTCAAAATGATCAAATTAATTTCAAATTTAACACAAGATGAAATGCCCCTTAACAGAATTAATGGAGAAAACTTGTGTTAACTGAAACAAACTCTAGTCTCTTGAAATAAATACAAAGTATAATTAGAAGGGAAGAACTTGCTCAAACTGTACAGTGTGTTTATAAAACTGGGTAAGACAAACTATTATAAGACATAACATCTATATCAGTGAATCTGGGTAATGTCTTTTCTGCTTAAACTGATAAAATGAATAAAAAACTTTAAATTATTCTAACCACTAAAAAGCATTTTTAAAAACTAACCACAGGGGAAGCACTTTAAAAGATTTAAACCATTTAACTTGTAACGGTTCAACATGTTTCCACGCGGGGGAGACATGAACCTTTCACATAACACTTTTTAGATTAGAGCAAAACAAGTTTAAGAAATACCTAAATATTTCCTGATTAGAAAAGTGTTACTCAAATCTGGAGCACTTTCTCTGTGACACTCAGGAATTCAAACACAGGGAAAAGAAACGTCAGACTTAAAGAGAGTGGGAGTGGAGAGAAGAGGAGAGACCTCACACTGTAGCTCTTCAGCTGTTTATCATCTCCGTTCCAACCATGGATTCATCACCACAAGATTTACTCTGAGGGCCTGAAAAGGACGCAGGGCAGAGAAGGGAGACAGACGGAGGAGGGAAAAAAGCAGGAAACCCTGGCTGAAGTAAGGAAAAAGCAGCTGTTAGAAGGAGGAGAACAAACAGCAAGGAAAGGTAGGGGATAGCTGGAGTGAGGCACCCCGTTTTTCCACGCAACGCAAGAAGGGAAAAGGAAAAAGGAGAGGGGCGATAAAAGTGAGGGACGGAGGGAGAATAGCAGTCCTGACATGGGGTTTTGTGCTTTTCTTCTCATCTGTCTATCCCAGGCTGAGCTGGGGAGGGTCTGGGCCCAAGAGTATAAAGGTAAGCCAATTTTAACCGACGTCCTGTAAAACAGACAGTCCACTGCAGCAGAAAACAGCTTTAAAAAATCTCTGTAAGTGAAAACAAATAGCTGAACTCACAAGCTCAGGCAACAGGGATATTTAAAAGAACCTTTTGGACTTTTCTTTTCGCATGATTTGCTCGTGTTTATTTGTTGAGTGTTAACAGGTCCCATATATTTGCTATCAGTTGTCCAAGATAAGCTGTCTGTAAAATTAGATTTTAAGACAGGACATTGCTCCAAAAACTCTGATTTAAAAAAAGTGTGGTGTTGAAGGAAATCCAAGGTTTTAGAGAATAAATGTTTAACCAGTAACCTGAGAACCTGAGGTACACTGTAAAGGAAGCTTGTTGAGAGCAGCAGCTGAGCTGAGGATTATTTTTATCTGCAATGTAATCACCGTTTTATGTTAACTTAATGGCAAAATTGTCACCCGTTCTAAGCATTATATTTTATGATCCTCTCTCATCTTGTCAGTGAGAGTGTCAGTAGGAGTGTAGATGTGCATATATGTATTTCTGTACTCCTTAGAGATACATTATTTTTAGTCAGCCCCAATTCCTCCGTTGCTGTTTCTTCTCTGACAATCAGTGGTGCTCCAGTTTTTCTGGCCTCTCCTGTAGTCCCAGTTTCTCTGATCAAGGGCCCAGCTCTGCAGAGGACGATCCAATGCACAGAGATAGACATAGGGCACCGAGCCCCCTCGGCCCAGCCACATCGCCACCTCTGGCCTTGCAGGCCAAGCCCAATAGCCAGTTCCCCCGCCAGCCCAGGGCCCGCGCTAACCCCCCAGCAGAGGGGGAGACCCCCCCAGAGGCCCCAACACGTCAGGCAGCCACCAGCTCTATGCAGCAGTTGGAACCTGAAGGGACCAAGATAGGAGGGGCACATTATGTTTTACCCTGGGAGGTCAGTCTCCTAGTGGTCTAGAGGGAGGGATACCCAACAGAAGCCAAGCGCACGCCCACAGCCCTCAAACAGCCAACACATCTCCGGGAGACATAGGCCACCAGACGGGGGCTCACCAGTCTGGGACGTGGCTAGAGCACCCACACAGACAACACCATACGGAAGTGGGCAGCCCCCAGCTGGGTCCCCCTATGGCGCCGTCAGAGACCGCCATTCACACACCCCTAGTCCCCGCCGAACCGGCACAGGCTCCGTGGCGGGAGTCATGGGACCACGTCAGGCCCCCCCGAGCACAGCCTCCCCCCTCTGGGCTGATGTTTTATAACCTTAATTTTCATTAAGCTTCTCTGCAACTTTCACCCTAACATGTCTGCTGTTTTCTTTGGTTTTCATGATGACATTTGTTCACTAATGCTCTCTTACAAACCTCTGAGGACTTCATAAAAGAGCTGGGCTATCACTGATATTAAAGTATATACAGGCAGACTTCTTTTATTAATTAGGTGACATCTGTTGGCTGTTCTGGCTATCAGAGCCAAGGGATTTGAATACATATACAAGCCATACTTTTCAGAGTTTTTTTTGTATAAAATTTTGAAAATGATGCAACATTTTGTTTTCAGTTCACTGTTATGCACTACATTGTCACATAAAATCCTGAAATAAATACACTGAAGTTTGTTGTGACATGAAAAACTTTAAACCAGTGTGAATACTTTAGCAGACACAGTGAAACAAACTGAAATCTATCATACATCATCTAGCCATCAGTCACACCTCTGTAGATATTTAGAATTTTTGTCCCTTAGTTTGACATGCTGATAACTGAAGGTGGACTAGCTCCTCACTACATTGCTAATAGGTAATCAATTGCAATTAACTATAATTTTAGTTATTTGATTACCATGATTGACTTTTTTGGACCATATTCCAAGCTAAATGTGTTTTACAAAGCATTTAATTCTCTAGCAGGGTTACAGGAAAGTGATAGCAAAACCAGACTGAACCATCAAGACAGCCTGCACATCTGTAATTGATCAACAATAAAAATGCAACAAAGAAAGGTTCAGCAGAGGGCAACTCTATGCACAAGTATTGAGCAGATTTTCTCATTTTATTTATACTGGTTGGGCTTCTGATTATAGTGATTCAGCTGAAACCATCTGATTTTGCTATAGGTTTGATCATGCCCTCTAAACTACATCCATTTTATAAATTCACACCTATACAAAATTCTGTGTTTGAATTGAGATCCTGTTTGTGAGATAAAATCTGAACTTTATTTTAAAAAGTTGTAAGAATCACAAGAGGATAGAAAATTTTGTGCCTCACTGCTTCTGGCTAACCTCTAACATGTGCAATGCAACATGCTGTAGTTTTATGACAACAATAATTTATTCTAGTGAGCAAATAATTCTAGCATGATACTTTTTGCATATCAGCAATAATCATTATGAACCCCCCGGGCTGCCAGGAATGCTATATGATTTGCAGGCGTTTGGCCTTAAACCAAAGTACGACACAAATCAGAAAAAAGAACAAAGCAGAATGCTAAAGTTCACCATCTATGAGGTTCTATCTATCCATATTAACCTAATTGTACGACAATCTATTAGTAATGTGTTGTGACTTTAAGTTAAGAAATAAACTGCATATAAATATACATGTCTTGTACTAATTTTTACTGTTACACAAATGTGTGGCTGGAAACCCTGGTTTATCTGCTTGTAACAAAATGTTAGCTTTCCACCTTGTGCTCCTACGATCATGACCTCAGTGGTTTGACAGATCAAGGATTCCTATTGCTTGCAATGCTTTCCACATTTATTGACACACCTGGTAAAGAGGTGTTAGAAAGCCTTAAAATCAACTTTTACGACAGTAATCTCCCACTGAATAATTTACAAAAACCCAACAATGGGGGGCCTTTATTCATTGTTAAAATGATTACAATTTTCACCTGTTATTTGATGGGAGAAATGAGGCAACAGACAAACATATTCTTGAAGTTAATAAATTGTAGCAAAAAGTGGAACGACTCCTTTCCAGTCAAGAGTTAGTTTTTGCCTGCATCAGCAGAGTTCAAGCATTTTGGCGTCTTGTTCCACAAGTAATGTTAGGAAGGAGTAGGAGATGGATAGATGGCTTGGGGCCTTATCTTCCGTAATGCGGACGTTACTCTGATCTCTTGAAGCTCATGATTTACAGATCTAACTTAGGTCAAAATCTTACCAAGGCTGATCGGATGTGGATAATGACCAGTGTAGCTGAAATGAACTAAGAGGGGCAGGGATCTGGCTTAGAAATAGAGTGAGGAGCCTTGTCACCCAGGAGTAGCTCAGAGTAGAGCCACTTCTCTGCATCAAAATGAGTCAGTAGAGGTGGCTCAGTTATCTGATCCGGATGCCTCTTTGGCCCCTCAGTTTGAAGATTTCCTGGGCCACAGAAAGCCTTTTTTCAGGCCAGAAGGGATAAACCTGAGAAGATATAAGCTGGAGAATATCGTTGGGGAGAGGGATGTCTGGATTTCCCTTATGGACCTTTTATCCCTATGTCCCAATCTCAGATAAAAGGAAGACGATGGATGGATGGATGGATGGATGGATGGATGGATGGATGGATGGATGGATGGATGGATGGATGGATGGAAGGAAGGCAGAACAAAGGTTTGATAAGGGCCACAAATTAAATAGCAGTTATCAAAATACCATCTGTTTAATCTTTTAATATCTGGTGTTCAAAAATATGTTTTACTCAAGTTTGTTGTTAAAACTATCTTCTACATGTAAAAATAAATAGCATGATTATTCTAAAAAGGCATATATACTTATCCATAACTGTTCCAAGCCCATCTGCAAACTGGAATCACAGCCTTAGCATTAAAAATTGGTGATCATTTCCAATTGTGAAAAAACAGTTCAGGGTATGACAGGTCGTTTAAATCAGATGGCTTCTAAACTCTAAGCTTGATTGAGTTGCACATTTAAATGATTCATTTTTCTTTTTGGTTCCTTATCACTCCGGCTGCTCATGTTTATTATTGTGTGGTGGATACTGCTGTTTCTAAAGATAAGGTGCCAAATGGCTTCCTACTACATCATAAGTTCTAATCTGATTTCAAAAATGATCACCATTTTAAAATCAAAATGATAAACAAAATTACCCCTTATAGGCTCTGATAAAACAGCAGTATTATGTTTTGCAATGTATAATGTGTAGGTAATTCATTATACTCTGATTCTTAACAGTTAAAAAGTTGGAAAAAAATCCTTTCAACAAGAATCTTGAATTTGTAATGGGGATATTACTCACTCTCAAGATATAAACAAAGTGTTGACAATGGATAATAGTGTTTTTGTCTCTGGAGCAAAGACACAGGCACTTTTGTTTTCTTTTGCTAGTTCTGAAGATAATTGCCATTTCCCTTCCAAGTGCATTCCTTTATTCCCTGTACTCTCACTTGAATGTGTTGTGAATTTACTGATAAAAGATCAGTTTCAGAGGTTATAGATTTTGTTTAAGGACCTCGTCCAGTTGAACAGACCGAAGGGCCATTAGCTTTTGTGTCAGATTAGGAACATACATCTGTTTACTGTTTAGACTTTTTTAAACTGCAGTCTAGTTTTCATATACTGCTTTAAAATAACAGTCACTTTATTAGGTATCTTGATAGGATCAGGTTGAACCCCTTTTGCATTCAGACCTGCATTAATTTCTTCATTGCATGGATTCAACAAGACATCAGAAACATTTCTCAGAGATTTTGGTCCGTATTCACATGATGTCATCACAGAGTTGCTGCGGTTTTATAAGCTGCACATCCAATATTCAAGCCTCCTGCTTTACCACTTTCCAAAAGTTCTCTGTTGGACAGAGATATGGTGTCCACGGAGGGCATTGGAGTACATTGAACTCATCTCCATTTTCAAGGAAGCAATTAGAGATTATCTTAACCTTGTAACATGGTGCACTGTCCAGCTGGAAGTAGCCACCAGAAGATAGGTACACTGTGGTCAAAAATTGATGAACATGGTCAGCAACAATATTCGGATTAACTGTAAGGTTCAAACACTGCCAAATTGGCACCAAGGGAGCAAAGTGTGCCAAGAAAATATCCCAGACACCATTATATAACTACCACCAGCCCGAACTGCTGATGCAAGCCAGGATGGACGTATGTTTAAATGTTAAACCAAATTCTGACCATCCTATTCAAATGCTGCAGCTGAAATCAGGGCCAGCAACATCTTTTCAGTTCTTGTCTATTTTGATGATCTTATATGAATTCCAGCCTCAGTTTTCTGTTCTTAGCTAAACTGAGTAGCATTTGGTGTGGTCTTCTGCTGCTGTAGCCCATCTGTTTCAAGGTTCGACGTGTTGCGCTTCCAGAGGTTGTATTCTGCATACCCTGGTTTTAACAATGGGTCATTTGAGGTACTGTTAACTTCCAGTCATCTATAATTAGTCTGTCATTGTGTCCTCTGACCAGTGATATTAACAAGGCATTTTTGTCCAATCACTGGAAATGTTCCCTTTTTTTGGACAATTACCTATAAACAAACAAAAACAGCTCTGTGGGAATGTCCTTGAAGATTATCAGGTCCTGAAATATTCAGTCCAGCACCAACAACCATGCTATTTTCAAAGTCATTTATGACATCTTTCTTTCCAGTTACTTATTTCAGTTTGATTGACATCTTATTGGCTAATTGTTTACACACAACTGTACAGGTGTACTCAATAGTCACCAGTGAGTATAAGGCCTAAAAGTTGCTTAGATGTTGTTGTTTTTTTTAAATCAACAAATTATTTATTGAAAACATTCTAAAAAAAGAAACAGTGTACACAGCTTCTGGAAAAAGCTAGAGAAGAAATCCAAAATGAATAACCACAATCTGCACATTTACAGCTTGCTGTGTATGGCTGAACATGCTGTGTCCCACTTTGATACATCTCCCAACACCCACTACATTTGTAAGTCGGTTGCTGCATTGCAGACATATCTGAGGAGGCTGATAAAATGGACACCACTACCATGCAGGTGACTCAAAATAGCTAATGCATATTTGTAATCTCACCATATAAACCTGCAGGATTAGAGCTTTGATTTCCAGTTAGGACAGCACTCCTGGCACACAAAGATATGTTGGAAATAAAAAAGGAAGATTCTGGTATTGTGCAGCTATAGAAGCATAAATCTACACCACCCTGGCTGTTTTGACTGCTCTAATTTTAGATTCAAAAAATTAAATTATTTGTATATGTAGTAGCAGAAACATCAGAGCATACATTTACAGTGCAGCTATTTACAAGTTACCTGCAGAATTGTTTCATGTGTCATCTGAATTAGTAGACTCAGTTGCACCAGAATGTTTTAATAAGTTTCACCGGTTTGCACATTCTCCATGCATGGTCCATATGCACATGTGTCTGCCAGACCTCAAGCTACTAAAGTCTTATCAAGTCAAGTCAAAGCGGGGTTCTCTCTTGGTCTGTTTGTAGATTTTTTTTGATAGAAGTTGCACCAGGCCGTTAGACGGAGTTGGAGATATTTCAAAGCAGAAAATAAGTTCAGCACTTGAAAAGTTTAGAAAGCCACTTAAAGTGACCCATTAAGCAAAAGAGCTGCTAAGACAGGGGTATTAGAAGATACTCCAATGCAGTCCTTTGAAAGAAAGTGACACCTATACAGTAAGAAGCAATTTATTGTGCTTGATCCACCACTTTCAGTGTGCCTTCTCTTCAAAGGTCCACTTTATCCCCCCCTGTGTTGTTTCACACCTCCAAAGTTATTCTGTGATGTTGAAGTGTGCCAATCTGACCCAATTAGGGAGCCTCATGCTCTAAACCTGAAAAAAAGCTTTCACTGCATCATGATCATCCAAGATTCCTCATTAAAGTCCTCTCCCCTGAGTCTTTGACAGCCTCTCTATATTTCACTTTCTTGTCCCATTTTGTCTATTACCATTTAGGCCTGAGCAGCGAAAGTGCTGTGAAGGCATATTGTAATTCGAATGTTTCTTATTATCATTCTCCTGACAAATAAATTGGCTTTTTGGATGCCTAAAGATCAGTGGCGATTGCTCTAAGACTGCAAGGGAAGCTCAGCTTCCCCTAAAATGTCAAAAAATAAGTGATCAAATATATACTGTTGTGTGTACATGTCATTGACTAAATTTGCGCTACAAAGCACTCAACTTTTGTTCAGAATCAGCTTCTTATCACTGGTAATGACGCGGCTTTCCTCTCACTCATTCCCGCAGCTTTACAGTGCTTTAAACAGTGAGTTCAATAGCGAAGCAAAAATGCTGGGCTTTGTCCCGCCCATCGGATGCTCAGCGTCTCTGGGGGTCTATATGGCAGTGGGCTGGCCTCGGCTGGCCCGGACGCTCAGCTTCTTCATGATGATTGGATGATCTGTCTGAGACTGAATCCCTTTTTGATTGACAGCGAAATGAGCGAATCAGCGAATCAGCAATCTTGAAATTGAGCTTCCCCTCCTTGAAAGACCAGCATCCGCCACTGCTAAAGATATACGAAAACTCACTGAACTTCACTGAAAATTGTCCCCCGCATGAAATTTTAGGGTGTATTCACACTTGCCACTTTTGGTCTGCTTTAAACGTACCAGAGTTCGTTTCCCATCTTGGTATGGACCTTTTTTGCAGGTGTGAATATGCTTGAGCGAATCCTGGTCTGGACCAAACAACAACGGACTGTGGTGTGACTTAGTCACTTTTTTCACTTCAAAAGGTTCCTCTCTGACCCTCTTGACTCAATCAGCTTGAAATTTGATCAGAAGACAGATAACAAGTTGGTCTAACTTTGTTTGGAGACTGTAAGCTGAAAGGGTGCGGCGAACTGCGACGGCAAACCTTGGCCGGTTTGGCTCCAATTTCCACATATATCTGCTCTGCACCAAATTAAATATGATTGATCCTAGTCCGACCCCAAAAGATATCCAGTGAAACATTTTCTTGGGCGTGGCCTAATTCTTCTATAGTGCCCCCTAGAAGATTGAAAAAGTACACATAGCTTTTTAGGACCAACAAAAAAGTTTCTTGGAGCCATGATCAAAACCTCACCGGACGTTGGCCAATTTGGATCAAAGCCACCATTTTCTCTCGTTTACACATGTCGTATCTGAGCAAACTCCTCCTACAGCTTTTGACTTACAGACTTCAAAATGACTCAGTATACCCTTAAGGCATTGGGGATCAAAAGTTGTCAAAAGTTTTTTGCTGCATCAAAGTGTGTGGGTGTGGCAAAAATCAATATCTCACCATTTGCATATGGTTGGCTGTAAATCCCACATGCATGATCCAATTTGCTCCAAACTGTATATGAATGACCTTTGTCAACCTACGAACAGCGAATTATTGTATCTCGCCATTTGCATACATTTACACTCTAATTAACACACGCATCTCTCCGATTTGGTCCAAACTGAATACGGTTGATTTCTGTCAACTCCCAAACACCTCTACTAGATTACATTGGAATTTGGATCAATGTGGCTCCCCAGGAACTTCGAAGCGCTTTATCTCCCTCATACATAATTGCATCCACATTTTGCGTACATCGTGGACGAATGCTGAACACACTGGCATCGTCAATTGATGACACAACTTTTACCCAGCCCATTCTTAGCTGATTCACCTTGCCCATGTAGACAATAATGGTGCCACCTGATGGGGTGTGATTAGGAGGAACAGCATCAAAGATCTGGTCCCGATCAAGGTTTTACTACTGGGTTAGGCATGGGATTTTCATAATAAACAGTTATAAGTGTACTTGGTACCAAGTAACCTTGGGCCAAAAGATCAATGATTGATTTTGTGATCATATCCTCAGGATTGCAATATTATGTCTTGAACACTAGGGTAAAGAGACGTCAGAGCAGTCAACAAATCATCCCTTGGTATGGAGGTGGACCCACAGGTGGGGACGTTGCCAGACAGACCTAGGAAATCCAAATGAGTGGTGAGGGTGAACTAACGATGTCTGGCGGATCCTTCAACTTGCACATCTGGGAGTTCCTCTTCTCTTATGAGGAAAGTTGGGACATAGAGTCTGAATGGGTCATGTTCAAACTTTTCTTGTAGATGCAGCCTTTAGGAGCTGTGGCCTGAAGGTTATTGGTGCCTGCCAGAGCGGCAAAAGGACTCATTGTGGACACCAACAAGGTTATGTTTGCTCTGGGTACCCTGAAAAAGATATCTCCTGTCTTAGAATGTACTGTGTTTGGTTTTGAGAGGGAACTGAGGACTCTGACTAAGGATATTGCCAGGCAGTGAAAAGTGCACTTTAAAGAATCTCCTTAATCGAGCCTCCATGTTTTCCGAGGAGGAGGCAAAGTTAGAGGACGTGGGGGATGGGAAGTCTATTACCATGGAAGACACACCTGCATTTAGGGCTAAACAGGTTGGAAGAAAACTAACTGAATACAGACCTATAGGGTTTAATTAGTGTAACAGACATGTCCTCTAAATTATGTTTTGAGAGCTGCTGTACAGTAGCACAGCTAAACCCTCATCTGCTGCTAAAGCGACTGCTCTAAGACAGCCTTTCTCCTGGTTTCTCCTCACTGGATAAATCATCACAAAAATCTTCACTTATATTTCCTTGATTTCTGTCATGAAAATCCATTTAACTAATGTGAGTTACAAGCCTGAACATTGTTGAGTACCCTGAACTGTGAGGGTTGTAAAACATATATATGCCATTTAAATTGCTTGGAAATGTCTCTATAATCCTTCCTTAAGAGTGAAACTATTGCCCTTCAGATTGACAGGCAACAATTGCTCCTCTCAGGTCATTGCTAAAGTCGTTCCACCTCGGCATTAATTTAACACACACCTGTATCCTCCAGAACAGCAAACTGCATAAACTCCAAATTTAATGAAGTTGGTCACATTTGCTGATGATCAGGTAATTAAATAATTTAATTACCGGCTGGCTGTTACTGTCCCTCTTCAATCCTATGGAAGCAGCAAGGGTCTATTAGACTTACACGCAAAACTTTTCCATTTCGGTAAAATTTATGTTTAACAGTGTAGAATCTAATTTTAAAACCTGTAAACGGCAGAGCATTTCTAGTAGATTCTGATATAGGTAAAGTCACAAAGATCAATCTGGGCAACCTTTTGCTTTTTTAGATGCAAATCTACAGCTTTTTATTCACAAACAGTCTGAAAAGGGTTAAGCACAGAATGTTAGCAAATAATGTAGTATGCATTTTTTAGGTGGTACATACAGGTCTCCCCCAGGGTTCTCTCTCCAGCTCTTGAGAACCACTGTCCAGCAACTTTGAGAGGCATTCCAGCTTTAACACTTGCCACCGTTCTGAGCATGTCATCAAGTTCTGCAGAGGTCTGGTAATGAGCCATTAATTTGTTTCAGGTGTGTTAGAAAAGAGATGGCTCTAAAAGCTGCAAGACAGAGGCTCTCGAGCACTGGAGTTCCAGACCCTAACCAAAGGAGATTGAACTTTAGACTCCTTGCGGTCATACCACTCTCAAAATGTACTCTACTGATTTATTAGTAAGAAAACAGCACAAAAAAAAGTTAAAGTCCGTTTAATCATTAAACTTCAGAGGGTATATAGGAGACAAATTAACCCAGCTGGACTACCTGTAGATCTGCTGATCTTGAACATGAATCAGTTGGAAATAAATCCAAGTATCCAGCTACAATCTGTTGAGCAGATGTCATGAAAACAAATATTGCTGTTTGG